>NMRB01000949.1:186331-201439 GCA_002633025.1 Notospermus geniculatus | reverse complement strand
TATTATTATTAATACCAAATTTTACAGTGCCCTTACCAATAAAATTAATTGCTCAAAGGCACTTTACAATAAAAGAAATGTAAATGCGATAGAGAAAGTAAGACAAAGTAAAACATAGATAAAACAATTAATGATAGAACTCTTTAAAAAGATAAGTTTTCAATGATGTCTTAAAACTGTTTTCTTCTTTGATATGGCGCAGTGGGAGTGGCAGGTCATTCCACAACTTTGGGGCAGCTGTATAAAAGGATGTTCCCCCGAGCTTGGTTTTGCAGCGAGGGACCACCAGTTGGCACTGATCAGCCGAACGGAGTCTCCTTATCGGGGTATACAGACTGACCATGTCAGAAATATACCTAGGGGCTAAGCCCTGTATGGCACGAAAAGTGTGTAGCAGCAGTTTATATTTAATTCTTTGTTCAACTGGGAGCCAATGGAGACCTGCGAGGACTGGGGTGATGTGCTCGTGCTTCCTGGTTCGTGTAATAACACGAGCAGCAACATTTTGAACACGCTGTAATTTCATGAGAAGGCCTGATGGTATGCCATAAAGGACTGAATTACAATAGTCAAGTCTTGATGTTACCAGACTATTGACTAGAGTTTTGGTGGTATGGTCATTAAGGTTTTTTCTAATTCGCCCTATGTTGCTAATTTGATAAAAGCATGATCTGCTGATGCTATTGACATGCGCCTCCATAGTAAGGTGTTGATCTAGAATGACACCAAGGTTCCTGACTGAAGAGGATGTTTGGATATCAGATCAGCGGCTTGCTGTGGCTTGCAAGCCCAGCGGCTTGCTGTGGATTTTAGAGACTGAAACACGGATCTAAGACGAATTATGCCGAAATCGCCTCAATAGATAAGCGGAAATTAGACTGGATCAAATTGGGCACCGTAGAAATTAGCCAAAATGTCTGTTTTTACTCGCCGTGCGGGCCCCGGAGTTGATATGTGACCTAGGCTTTACGGTTCACTTCGCCAACTGTGATTTACTGAATTTGGACGAAGTACGAAATACGAAATTGGGTTTCATTTCCATGACGTAATGTATTTCAGCTCCAGGAGATGGTTGGTACCAGAAATATCGCCTGCTGAAAGAGCGTCTTTCAGCGTATGAGGTTAGACCGATTGAGTTACGGTGTATATTAAACTTGGAAATTTGTCTTTCGTTTCCACTTCATTGATACGAAGTGGAAATTTTAAATTCTAGATGCATCATAACTCTCACGGTCTTACATGATATGCTAAAAGACGCACTTAACAGGGATATGCGGTGTACCAACCATTTCCAGAAATACATCAGGTCCTGGATATGAAGTGAATTTCGTATTTCGTGCTTCGTGTTTCGTCAGATTTGTAAAACCTCACTAATAAGACTGGTAGCGCGTTCGGAAATCTTCCTCGGGGAAGCTCGGGGAAGCGGGAGAGCGTTCGGTAAGGTATTTGGCAGGCTGCCAAGGCTTCCTCGAGCCTGGCCGAAGTGAGCGACTCGCCGAGTCGCTCACCTGGGGAAACTCCCGGCATGCATTTCGGTTTTCTTTCCAAGCCGACATGCTGATTGGCTAAACGTGGAATATTTCACGCCTGCAACCCACAGTTATTTCATGATCGAGGGTATCAAAGGCTGCCGAAAGATCCAGCATCACTAAGATGCCAACATCACCCCTATCCATGGCTTTGAGGATATCGGACTAACTTTACTAAAAGTTAGTCATAAAAATTTATAACGTGTACAACGGGCATTAACAACAAGAGTTGACAAAACTCGCCGAGCTGGAACTTATTCCAAGAAGTGCCCTGTGTTTTTTCAACACGTTTCTTGTTATTTTTGATACGAGTCACATTACCTGAATGCACAGTGAATGTACACAGTGAATGCACTGTTTGCTAATTGTTATTTTTGATACCAGTCATGATAGTCATTCAGTAGGTTGTTTTCGTTGGAGCAAGTTTATAATTTCTTGCAGTCATTCAAGGATACGCCTATTGCTCTCACAAACAACTCTGTCCTATGCCACGACTGACGGTTTGGAACTCCGGGAGAGGCATCTCAAGGGCTAACTAGGTGTGAGAAAGGTCGGTACCTCCATAGTTGCAAGGCCCACAGAATTCAATCACTGGATGAAAGTTCGAGCATACTGGCCAGTGATTAAAGTGGTCCTAAACCGCCGGGGCGAGCGAGACAGCCTCGTTTTCATTTTCCCGCGCTACGCCAGTATGAATGAGCGCCTGTCAATCATCACGTCACGTGATTACTATGGAATTTACTACGCGATCACTGATTGGGCAAGTTCTGATAATTGACAGCTGTGTGATAGCTGATTGTCAAAACAACATGGATGCAACCAGTTCACCGAGTCGAGATTTCTCCTCGATTCCGGGGAGTTTTAGAGGATATATTCACGCCTAAGAGTGTTCAATCCGACACGAGTGACACCATTGATGACGATGTCGGCCGGTACATGCATGTATGCCAGGCAAGTTGGTCTTTTCTTGGAAGAAACCACAGAATTCGCTGACGTTACACCGGCACGGCGGCGAGTTCCGCAGTCCGGCATTATGTTAATGATGCCATACACACAAACAACCTCCTCATCGTCTTAAAACTGAGTTCTTTCTTTATTATGAGCCACTTCGATAATGTCTCTGGACAATCCACAGCCGCTGGTCGGCATTTGCTACCTTTTTAGGCCGCCCTTTCCCTTCTTTCACTTCTCGCTTCGGTATCCTGTCTGCTGCGGTTTGCAGCTCAGTGAAGGTAGCGTACTGCGCATGCTCAGAAGCCAGGAGCGGAAATCGGAAGTTCCATTTTCGTGGGCGGTGAAAATGATCGGGTGCCAACTTTTGCTTGGCGGTTTAGGACCACTTTAATAGACACCTTGCCAAAGTCCACCATGTTTACTCAGAGGGTAATAACAAACACTGAATGCACAGTAAATGTACACAGTGAATGCACTGTTTGCTAATTAGTTGCGTCACGGACGTGACATGTGTGATGGCACGTCCGTCACCCAACTAATTATTAAACAGTGCACTAATTATGAATCACAATGAACTTAATTCATACCAGGGGCATAGAAGGACAAGAGCCTGACATGATGCAGGGTATTACATCTTTCTGTGGTTCCCAAATTTGCAGAGACAGCACTGAATAAGTGAAAAAATGTCACGTCCGAGACCATGGACTTCCCCTTGTGGTATCGCCTGGTGTAGTGCGGTGCTGGTGGCTTAAGGGCGGCGCACACGAGCGACAATTTTGACCGATTTGTCGGCCGACTTGGCTTCCGACCGCCAAAGCGACACGATTTGGCGCTTCTGATTGGCTGATGTCTAGTCGCACCACCAGTCTCGTCGGCGGTCGCCCAGATTTAGTCGCTCGTGTGCGCCGCCCTTTAGGCTGACTTTACATCGGATGACACGCGACACGAAGACGCAGGCGAACAAAGGTTTCATGGGGAAGAATCCTTTGTGAAGCCATTGTTCGCCTTCGTGTTCGTGTCGCGTGTCATCCGATGTAAAGTCGGCCTTAACCCTTACGCGCCCAAACTCGCCGTCTGGTGAGCGTGGCCTGTACCACACACCCTCGGACATTCAAACTGACATAGAATCGTAACCAGTAGACCGATGTTGATGTTCTCTTTGCATATTTTTTAATGCGAGACTACCCCCCCCCCACGCGATTTTGTTCTGTTTGAAGAAACCTCGGTAAAATTGCGTTTGAACGTTTCGCCTGGGGTCTAGATTGACTGACTGCAAAATGCAAATCTGACTTGTTGTGACAAAATGGCCATATCTCCGGAACGGAAGCAGCTACGACGACGCGACTAGCGCCAAAAGAAAGAGGAGAAAAAAGCAGCTCCTGACCAATTTTGAGACTCGTAGGAGCAACGGTTTTCGAGATATAGACATTTAAAGACTGGCTACCAAAAACGTATGCAGAATTTGACTATTTCCTCACAACTTGCATTTTTGGCTCTGGGGCCGGTTGCACAAAAGTTAAACAGATAAAAGTCTGTTAATTTAACTTTTCCTGTTAAAATCCCTAAGTTGTTAACTAACAAAACTAACATTTTGGGATAAGGTAACACCAAGATAAACTAACAGTGATTTTTAACTTCTGTGCAACCGGCCCCTGGCCAGTTTCTCTCACAGACATTTTGGAACAAACAAACCTACATGAGGTCGTGGCGCATTTCGTTGCCTCCAGAATGAGTGGCTTGGCGCTAGTTTTGCTTGCAATTTCGGGGAGCTAGGCGCGTTTTTGGATACACATGAGAAATGCATGTTACACAATGTACACTTCAAATTTATCCGCGTACAAAAGGGTTAAAGGAAACCACTGGAATACGGAAACACTGGAAGATGTAACACTAGACAATCGGCACTTTATTTCGTGTTGTGGGTGAATAAAGAAGATGCAAGTGTTTAGCATTATATACTACTTTTATTGGTGGATGCAATAAGATGCGTCATCTGAGACCTGTACTTTCCTAGTGAACAGATATAGCCATCCTGAAAGAAATAATAGATGAATGAAAACTTTAGTTAATATTTGAGTGGAAGATAAAAACCACAGGCCGTTAGAAGCACGTCCTACTTGATGGATTTCAACATGATGTAGCTATTGTGTTGTTGAATCCAATTTTACCACATTCGCGACTGCTCACGAGGCAGACAACGCCACAAAGTTCCATTTTGGCTACTGTAGGCCTATGTTAGGCCTGCTTTCAGGCTAAGAAATAACTTGTGCATTATGCACCAGATCAGGCTAAGTTTTATCTTAACTCCAGCGGAGCTGGGGCCGTATGCATAAAACATCTTAAGTGTAAAATTTCCCTTATCTTTTGTTTGGAACAATAGTTTAAGGGAAATCTTACACTTAAGGGCCCGTATGCACCAAAGTGGTTTAAAATTTGGCTTAAACCTTGACTTACTAATCATGGATTAAGCGTGGATTAAATCATCCGAACTTGATCCTGCACCAACCTAGTTAAACCACAGATTAAGTTGTCCATGGTTCATCCATGGTTGAACCAATTTCATAACATAAATGGCTATTGCCAATGGATTAGGTCACACCCTGTGAACACGATCTCATTGTAATATGCTCTGGCAAAAATGACTTAATCCAAGTTTAATCTACCCTCTGCCGAGCAATTGCTTGGGACACATATTTGACTATCCGGCTGACTGTAATCTGGCGAACACCTGCAAGATCACAATCTGTCATCTGGAAATGACCTGTGGCGTAAAATCGTAGCGTGAGTAAAAGCCTGTTAATTGGTGAAACAGCAGCGTTCCTGCTGGAGTTGGGTGTAATCTCTTATTCCATCTAATCCAAAATTAGCAAAACGTTCTCCTTGGTGAAGCGGTATCTTTTGTGGAAATCACCATGTCTAAACTCCTCCATCGGATTGCTTCTATCTCAAATCAGCCGTTCTGGCCGTTGAAAATTGTCAAAGCGTTTATCCAGTCCATCTTGTCACTTCAGTCACTTCTTCAAAAATGTCGTAATCCAAGTTTAAACCTACCCCTTGGCTGGTTTAGAATAATCTTTGGTTTAAACACCGGATAAAAGTTAATCCTTGTTGGTGCAGGCGGATTAAGTTTTTAAACCATACTTAAACCTAGTTTAAGCCTAATCTAAGGTTTATCCACGTTGGTGCATACGGGCCAAGATGTTTTATGCATACGGCCCCTGATCTTTAACTTAAGCTGAACTTCCGCTTATCCCAACTTAAGCTGCAGCCCATTTGAGTTATTTCTTAACTTACCATTAGTACAGCTATAACATAAGCTTGACGCGTAACACTATCCAGCTCGCAGCTCATTTGAGTTATTTCTCAACGTTTACTTAAGCCTTGACTCGTAACGGATCAGCTAGGCCTATTGTAGGCAACACACGTTTGACTATCAGGCTCACATTTAGGAGACAACGCAAAATTCTTGTCAGAATTTGGAGATATCGCGCGCTCAATCAACTGCGAAACTGATTTGGAGAATATTATCCTTGGCAAAATGAAACCGTTTGTGAAATTCCTCATCTGGATATTGTTAGTCGGTTATTCCGGTGTAAAAGAATCTAATGTCCCCCGATATGTGATGTCCCCCAACAATACATTTACGGATTAAGCGGCACCATTCAGTATGACTCAAGAGAGACCACCACCCTTAATCCTGTGAAAAACAATGCAGGGGGACATCAGGCGGGTGGGGACATTAGATTTTATCACACCTATTAGCTGAGCAAGCCCATTGAGATTTTGATCCAGAAATGCCAAGACCCGTAACACCAGGTGTCCAGACCCCAGAGCTGTATTTTTAGCAATACCTGGCTGTTCTGTTTATTGCCCTCCCACCGTCTGTAGGATGGTGATATGGGAAACAAAGTACTATAAATAGGTAATCAGCAGCGGGGGTGAACAGGTAATTGGAAAAGCCCACTAGAGTGTATCTGGCCCTCAAGCCCACAAGAAAAATGGCTCATAAAATCATTATTTTCTGCTCGATTTGAAAAATTCGAACACATACTTGATATACCATCAAATTTAACATCCGCTGGTAGCACTCACAAACACTGCACACATCTTTGTGTTGGATTTTCTTACTTTAGTCAGAGGCATTAATCTGCCTGGATTACGTAACTTCCTCCTTATCTGTATCCCGATAGAATGCGAAATATCGGGGTATATTAGGTCTGCTGCTCAATGGGATGTAAATGTAATGGGCCTGTCCCGGATTACTCCTTCTGGATACTCCACCATGTGCAATGGATCAAGAGCGTCCATAACTTCCAGGTTGACACATTGATGGCAGGAGCGGACCCAGGATTTGGGATGTGCTCTAGGACAGTGAAATTAGCGCCAATTTCTGAATTTCACGGTCGATATCACAGATTTTGTGGCTAAAAGGGGAGGCGAGCGCCCGGGGCGCCCCCTCCGGATCCGCGCCTGTTGATGGCACGTCTTCAAATGAGGTGTAGCTACATTGTACGAGTTAATCCCTAACTAAAACCACCCTCTGACGTGGTTTAGGTTTTTTGGGGTTTAAGCCAGACTTCAAGCTTAGCTATAGTTGGTGCATACCGACTTCAAGTTTAGTTTCAACTTAAGTTAGACTTAAGCTCAATTTTGGCTCAAGCCGCAGTGGTGCATACGGGCTTAACAATCTAGATTGCTGTGTCGATTTAATGTACACTCTTGTAGGATTCAAAGTAAAAGGACATCAAGTTTTCTTAAATGTCTCAAAAAACCATTGGAGCTACAGCAATGGTATTTGCACCCAATCTGTAGCAACATGTTGGACATAGAACCATGGTGTTTTGTCAAAAATCAATTTTAATTAAAATGACATTTTGTAAAATGACTTTCTTCACAATTTTTGAAAAATCGTCTGATTTCAAATTTTCTTTTTTGTTCATTACATTAAACTTGCCTGACTGACCAACATCTGCAACTTTTCCCTTTTGAAATCTCAAGAGAAAATGCCTCTTATTTTGCAGCAAAATAAATCCCACTCATACAGTCAAGCAGACAACACCTCTGGGACAGCCCCTCTTATGCCTAGGTCACATATCCACCGGGCCCCCTACGATTTTCCCCACCGGCGGCTTGCCGTGGATTTCAGAGACCGTACGGGTCCATTATCGCCCATCAATTTTTTTTTCACGAGAATTGGCAGAAAAAAATCGTGCGAAGCCCGCCCGGTCACCGGCAGGAGCCCGCACAGGACCCGTAGGCGACACTGGGACCTTCTACGGGCTTTCTACGGCCTACCGGTCAGATGAAAACGCCGGGAGAATTGGGAGCAGCCAGCTAATCAATGCGGCGCCCGTACGGCTGGTGAAAAATGTCCGGTGCCCGTGGCAACCGTGAGGGAACCGGCCGGGCACCGTACGAAATTGGCCAAAATGTCTGTTTTTACTCGCCGTACGGGCCCCGGAGTGGATATGTGACCTAGGCATTACCAGGGAATGTTGGCGTCATAACAGACAGTGATCAACAAAACCTGTGGTCTCCCAAGACTCTTATTATATTGACAGTATGACGTAAATTCCTTTTACAATAAACGTCAATTCATGGTATTGATCTGGTTTTGCACTGAAACGACATGGGTTGAAGTCAGTGTCACTTCTCATTTGGTGGATAAAGCTACGTTTAGTTGACACGCGGATTGCGGATTGCGGAACGCGGAAGCGGAAAATGCAGTGCATTTTCGTATACAACATATCGTTCCGCCGGGGATTCCGCGTCCCTATACCAGACTGGGCCGTCACGCGGTACCGTGATTCGCGCTTTACCGTGACTTCCGTGGTGAAAAGAGGAAGTGGATCGAATGTGGCGCAACCGCACAACTGCTCGCTGAGCATGGAGGGAATCGTGGTCGCGCTGCAGCGTGATATCACGGGGCAGTTGAAGTCTACGTTTTACAATGGTTTACTTGTGGAGATTACAACAACAATCGCGGCTAACCGAGGCCACCCGAAGATAAGAGACTTTAGCACGTCTAATTTAAAAAAAGCGTCAATCGTTTAAAAAAAGCGTCATTTTGAAATGACCTGTCCAAATGCAATCTCTATCATCTTATCTACATACCTGAACTGAATTTCAGGCTTTGCAGGCGTTTATGGTGCCGAAAATGGCATATAATGCAGGTAGGCCTGGCAGGCCTGCCATAACGGCTGTCGAGGTAAATTTCGGTCGAAAATTGCCTGTAAAATCTTTAAACGTGAGTATGACCCAGTGAGTTCTTGCTTGTTTATTGACAAAAATTGTATAAATTTACGGTGAGAAGTTTCCGTCCCCTCCACGCAGGATTGTAGGTGTTTTCTGCCGAAACAAATATTGTATTTTGTACAGTCATTGCGCGGTTGGGCGCGACAAAGTCACGTGCACGTTTCCATCACGGTACCGCGTGACGGCCCAGTCTGTATACCGCATTCCGGATGTCTGGTAAACGCAGCTTAACGTGAGAACTGAACTGGAACAGCCCCAGGCCGAGACTTCAGACTATAAAATCCGTAAAGAGGGGCTTAGTGTCCCAGAGGTGTTTCTACACGACTGTGTGAGTGGACTGAAATTCCAAAAGATGCATTTTCTCTTGAGATTTTAAAAAGGAAAAGTTGCAGATGTTGGTCAGTCAGGCAAGTTGAATATAATGAATAAAGAAAATTTGAAATCGGACGATTTTTCAAAAATTGTCAAAAAAGTGATTTTATAAAATGTCATTTTTCTCTTAATTAATTAAAATTGATTTCTGGCAAAACACCATGGTTCTATGCCCAACATGTTGCTACAGATTGGGTGCAAATACCATTGCTGTAGCTCCAATGTTTTTTGAGATATTTAGGAAAACTTGCTGTCCTTTTACTTTCCTACAAGAGTGTACAAAAACACGTTATTCTCTTGGACCTAGGCCTATAAAAGAAAGGAGAGACTTACCGCGTCTCAGCGTCCCCTATCGACGCCCATGAATGGATTGAGCAGATATTGCCGCTCTGAAAGATACAATAGATGAATGAAAAGATAAGTTTGATATTTGAGTGGGAGTGGAAGATAAAAACCACAGGCCGATAGAAGCACGTCCTACTTGATGGACTTCAACATGATGTAGCTATTCATCGTTTTTATGACGTGGGCGCCATCTTGGTTCCTGGGGAAAACTCGCGCATGCGCTTCGACCCGAGGGGGCAAATTGCCCGGATGTAAACACGAAGTGAATTATATTGATATGGTATAGATGGCGCTGTTCCTGAATAGATTATGAATACATTATGGGCGATATATTTAGAGTTAGGCTAGGCCTATTGATTTGGTTTGGAATGGGTCTGTGTTTGGCGCGCAATGATGAAATTTCTTCCACGTGCTCCTGAAAATGTCGTCTTCACCACCCTCTCTTGGAGAATTGAATGATTTAATTTTTGAGACTCCCGTTTTTGTTGGTTCGAAAGAAAGTTAGTGAATGGATCGGATCGTTCATATGAACGTCACACTATCAGCAAGTCTTTATACAGACAATCTCAAAGTGCCAGTGACCTACCAGTGACTGGTAACACAGTTAGGATTCATGTAAGCGTATACTAGTACCACGAATCTGGGTCATCTTAGCATTATATGAAGCTGACTGTACTTATAGTGTGATACAGATAGGGCCTACTTAGTGGATATCAGACGTACCGGTACTGGCAACGAAATATTCTATGCCTGTGGTTGACAAACATCGAAATAAAATATTTTTGGTCATAGCCAAAAAGATTTTATTTCGATGTTGTCAGCTAAATAAAACTGATTTATGAATGTGCAACTTTCTTACACCAAAGTAAAGACCTTGGAGGTGTCAGTATAATTCATCCAAGTAAAGACTTCTATAGCAAATAAAAAAGCAATAGTGGATTTCGGGAAAGATACACAGGCTATAATGCCTGCATTGTATGAAAAGTGATAAAAATATTTTTTCGGTAAAAAAATCGACTCATAACGTTACTGAAAACCCGAGGTATTCCGAAATAAAAACAGTCCCAGGCCACGTGGCAACTCTAAAAATATCGCCCATAATACATGTATATTCAGACCCAGCGCCATCTATGATATATCATTATAACTAAAACCTAATAAACATGCTACCAACGAGCCACGACCAAGTGAAATCAGCTGTCATCGCGTTGATAGGGACGCTGGATCAGCGTCCTTTTTCTTTCTTCGTATTTTTAGCTCACCGGAGTGAGCTATTACAATGGTGCAGCGTCCGTCGTCGTCGTCGTGTTCCGTTAACAGGGCACGTTTCGTAACCGCCAGAGCTATTGATCTGAAACTTGGTACATATATACCCCTAGGTCAGATGACCCATGACACCAAGTTTCGGTCCGATTCGACTCTTAGCTTGGCCACCAGGTGGCGGAAACCGAAAACACAAAAAGTGCAATAACTCCTGAACTAATGACTAGATCTTCTCCAAATTTTATCATAGGTGTATCTAATAAGGATACATAACATATATAACGGGTTTTTGATTTGACCTACTTTTCAAGGTCACAGAGGTCAAAGTTCGTCAAAAAGTGACGAACCTGCCAGAGTTTGTCATTATTTCACCAAGCGACTTCATATCTTGCATAAACATGCATTGAAGGGGTACCTTTAAAAATACCAAGTTTCGGCCCGATTAGACATCCAATATGGCCGCCAGGTGGCGTAACCTGAAAATCAAGTAACTGCTATTACTCAGGAACGACTTGACGTGGAGTGCTCAAATTTGATATTTACGTCCCTCTAGGTGACCTTTACATGAATGTCGAATTTCGGCCTGATTTGACTTCCAACATGGCCACCAGGTGGCGTAACCCGAAAATCATCAAGGTGCTGTAACTCAGGAATGACTTAACCCAAAGTGCTTCAATTTGCTATGTGGCCCCCTGCAGATGACCTTTATGTGCATGTGAAGTTTCAGCCTGATCGGACATCCAATATGGCCGCCAGGTGGCGTAAACCGAAAATCGTCAGAGTGCTGTAACTCAGGAACGACGTGACCCAAAGCGCACCAATATGGCCGCCAGGTGGCCCCCCAAATCATCAAAGTCCTACTCGGGAATGACTTGACCCAGATTGCTCATCCCTCTGTCATTAGACTGTATGTCCAACCCGGTGAGCACATGGTCCATGGACCATTTCATTTCTGTAAATCATTGCGAAAAATAGTGCCAATGGCACAGTGCCCGCTCGGTTAATTTGGAATTGTCGCGCCTGGATCTTGAGGTCATATGATTACAGTTCAAATTCAAGCATTCTGGCTCAAATCATTTGTGTAAAATAGGTGTTTTTCATTTTTCACAAAACGCCCCCTAGTGGCCATAGTAGGAATCGCAGCACGCCGAAATTCAAACTTGGCCTCGATCTTAGGGCCATATATACACATGTGCAATATGAAAATGATCTGTCAAAAACTGAAGAAGCAAGAGCGCAGACAAGGCGAAGCCCAAAAATTTGCCAATTTTTCGTTATTTGACCTATATTCCCATCAAAATTACGTTAAATCAAAAAGCCATTGTATATATGATGTAACATGATTAGATGTACCTACGATTCCAATTTGAGCATTCTAGCTCAAATCGTTTGCGTAAAATAGCCATTTTTCATTTTTTCACAAAGCGCCCCCTGGTGGCCACAATAGAAATTGCAGGACGCCTAAAATCGAACTTGGCCTAGATCTTAGGGCCATATATATACATATGCAATATGAAAAAGATCCGTCAAAAACTGAAGGCGGTAGAGCGCAGACAAGACAAAGCCCAAATATCCGCCAATTTTTCGTTATTTGACCTATTTTCCCATCAAAATTAGGTTAAATCAAAAACCCGTTATACATATGATGTAACATGATTAGATGTACCTACGGTTCAAATTTGAGCATTCTAGCTCAAATCGTTTGGGTAAAATAGCCATTTTTCATTTTTACACAAAACGCCTCCTAGTGGCCATAATAGGAGCCGCAGCATGCCCAAAATCGAACTTGACCTAGATCTTGGGGCCATATACACACATATGCAATATGAAAACGATCCGTCAAAAACTGAAGGCGCTAGAGTGCAGACAAGGCAAAATGTTACGCCCGCACGCACGCACGCACGCACTCACGACAGACCACCACTAAGGCTCCAGTTCCATAGAGTTCACGTTTACACTTTTCTCGCGTTACACTTCACGTTTTCCTTTCGTTCCTCGGAGAAAGCATGCCACAGGACAGGTAATGTGTGTCTCGTTGTGCGCTGAATCGAGGAACGAAAGGAAAACGTGAAGCGTGGCGCGTGAAAAGTGTGTAGTGTCGTACTGTATTGTGAGACCAGAGGGGTCTCGCTTGGAAACTGTGTAGTGAGACCGGACCGGAAGACAGGTTCCGGAAGCGGGAGAAGAAAATAAAAAGTCAATATGTCATGTTATAAATCCTTCTTCATCCTATTTGATCAAGCTCCGGGATCTAACATACTGGCGACGAGATGAGCATGAGGACCCAGTGATTGAACTGAATGGTAGGACACTTGATGGGCTGCAGTGGTTTTAGTGAAATTTGGTTGTGAATTTGGTCCAAGATTTCAGGTCAAACTAACACGTGTCGTACGTGCATGCATGCATGATGCAGGCCCCGATCAGTCAACCACCTCCGTTCAACTCGAACAGTTCTGACGTGGCGAATGAGTGGAAGTTGTGGCTTGAGTGCTATGCTTCCTACGAAATTTCTTCAGGTGTGAATACGAAAGCTGAAGATGTGAAAAAGCACACGTTTTTGCATTGCTTGGGACAGGAAACCAGACGGAAATTTAACAATCTGCGAGGTGACAAGGACACGTATGAGCAGTGCAAGCAGCTTCTTACGAACTATTTTGTTCCCAAACGAAATGTTGTTGCTGAACGGTATACGTTTCGGTCCAGAGCACAGCGAGATGATGAGTCTGTTGATGCTTATGCCAACGTCCTGCGTGAACTTGCCAAAACTTGTGAGTTTGGCACCCTCGAAGATGAAATGTTGAGGGATCAGATAGTCGAAAAGTGTCAGTCAGCTAAATTACGTGAGAAGTTCCTCGGGCAAGAAACACTGACTCTCGATAAGGTTTTAAAAATGGGCCGGCTATTCGAGCAGGCCACGGTGGAATCAAAACCGATGTCCATGACTGCCAAACCACAGACTGTTGATCGTGTTGAGATTGAGTCGCACCAACAGGGGCAGGGACGGTGGTCCAGTCAGGGTCGGCACTCAACTGGTTCGAAGGAGTGTTTCCGTTGTGGTCGTTCTGACCATGGTCCCGACTCCTGTGGTGCAAGGTTGGCTGTATGCCACGGCTGCGGACGGAAGGGACATTATTCTCGAATGTGTGAAAAGAAGGGAAGGGATGAGAATGCTGAAACGCCTAAGTGGAAAGAGAAGTCGAGCAATCGTAACAAGGGTCGGAGAACGGTGCGCAATGTTGAGTCTGCTGAAAGTTCGGGGACAGATGATTCGGATCCAGATTTTGTGTGGAACATTTCGTCGAATTCCAAACGAAACAAGTGTGTTCAGACAGTGTTGATAAACGGTCAGCGCCTGAGAATGGTAGTTGACACTGGTTCCGAGAGTAACATCATTGGGGACTTGACTTATAACAGTCTCTTCAGGCGGTATACCCTGCACCCTACCCATAAGACGTTCAAAGCCTATGGGGGAAGTGATCTAGTGTGCATTGGCTACTTCGATGCCAATCTGATATGGCAAGGTAATCGAATAAAGGAACGCCTGTATGTTCTCAAGGGAGACCTTGAACCACTCCTTGGGAGGTCGTCATCGTTCGAATTGAAGCTCCTGCGGCAGACGTGCCCTGATAACGTGACAATACAGTCCAGGAATCCAGCGAGTCCCGTCCGGACGATGACCCATACTCGAAGCTCTTGGATGAGTTCAGCGATATCTTCGAAGGCACGGGTCACATTCGCGATTATTGTCATAAAGTTACTGTTGATCCCAGCGTAAAGCCTGTGGCGCAGCGCCTGCGTCGTAAACCGTATGCAATGAATGCTGCCATTGACTCTGAAGTCGATAAAATGGTTGAAATGGGTATAATAGAACGTATTGAGGAAGGCTCTGAGTGGATTTCCAATTTGATTGCTGTGCCCAAGAAAGATAAGAATGAAGTTCGTATTTGTTGTGACTTGCGTGAAGTGAATAAAGCTGTCATTAGAGAACCATATCCGTCACCAAGGGTAGAAGACATCCTGGCTAAATTGAAAGGTGCAAAGGTATTTGCAAAACTTGATGCTAAACGTGCTTTTTGGCAGATGGACCTCCATCCAGATTCGAGGCCACTCACCACGTTTGTAACAACTAGAGGCACGTACAGGTACAAACGTGTTCCCTTTGGCTTAGCCTCTGCGAGTGATGCCTTTCAGAAGGTCATAGAGGAAATCTTTGGGGATATCGAAGGTGTAGTTAGCGAGTGTGACGATATGATTCTCTATGCAGATAATGATGACGAATTGTTGGTAATACTGCGTGAAGTTTTCACTCGATGTAGAAAACGCGGTGTGGTGTTGAATCGAAAGAAAATCGAACTTGGGCTTCGAAGTGTTGATGTTGTAGGGCATTACA
>NMRB01000949.1:167261-185561 GCA_002633025.1 Notospermus geniculatus | reverse complement strand
AGCCAGTGTGGCGAGATTGACCCGGCGGTTGTATACAGTGGTACAGCGAGACTTGAAATCAGTCCTGTTAGCATGGCTTTGTCTTGTGCTTGCTTCGGATAATTCCAGTCTACCTAGTGTTTGATATTCGGCCCCTCATTGCACTCGCTGTCATCGATTAAAGAGATGCCATCAGTTTTAATACGTACTATTTTACAGTGCATGGTGCGCATTAATACATAACTTCAATCTTGTGCCAGGGACCGCCAGTGGCGCGTGCGTCAGACACCCATCCCTGCTTAGATCACGGCAGCGTCTAGACTTGGTAAATGAGCTAGGCCCTGCTGTCAAACGGCCCATTCAGATACCCTTGACACGCTCCCTGATTACATCACCTCGGCGCCAAGGCTTGGTAAACTAGCTAGGCCTAGCGCCCTCCCACGCATTAATCACATACCCCCTCCCACCCCCCCGCCGCCAGATTCTGCGCCCTGCAGCGTCTAGGCCTACGCCAGGTTCGGCGCCACTTCATTGCAGTGGCGACCTTCGGAACTACGCGAAATGTGCAATCTCGGGAGGTTTGGCCGCGCTGTGTACATGAGTACATATGTTCTGAATGGCCTAAAAAGGTTGGTGTGGATGTTGAGCCTTACTATAGCCGAATCGGTAGATGTCGTCCTGGGTAACCCTAAAGTTTACCCAGGACCAACCTGGGTAACCCTAAAAGTTACCCAGGACGATAAGTATAGGCATGAGTTGTCTACCTTGGATACTCTAGTGTTGAGAGGTCAAAGAATTGTGGTACCTAGTACTCTTAGGAGCCGAGTTTTGAAAATTGCTCATGAGACTCATCCAGACGTGATTAGAACGAAGGTGTTTTTGAGGCTTCGATTTTTCTGGCCTGGTCTTGACAAAGAGGTGGAAGATTTGGTGTCTAAGTGTGAGGCCTGCACTATCAATCAACCCCTTGTACATGATACTCCGTTGAGACCTTCAGAGTTACCTGAAAAGCCTTGGCAGAAATTAGCTATGGATATATTTGGTCCGATACAAGGTGAGCATCTGATGACGTTGACGGATTATCATACTTCCTGGCCTGAGGCTGTAGTGTTAAAAGACACAACTTCAGAAACCATCATAGTCAATTTGGCTGAGATATTTGCAAGATTTGGTTTTCCAGAGGAAATTGTATCTGAAAACGGCCAAAATTTCATTGGTCATAAAACTGAGCGTTTCCTGAAATCTTGTGGTATCAAGCATACCAGGAGTAGTCCGTATTATCCGCGTGCCAATGGTAAAGTGGAGCGTCTGCATCGGTACTTAAAGAAGTGTCTGAAAGCAGCTGTCCAATGTGGTAAATATTGGCCTTTAGAGCTCCCAAAGATTTTGATGTCGTACAGGTCCACTCCCCACCCTGCTTCTGGTTTGTCACCTTCAATGTTGTTGTTGGGGAGAGAACTTAGGACAAAGTTGCCTATGTTAACTGAGAACACTGGTAAACCACCATTCCAAGAGCATTATGATGCCTATGCTAGAAAAATGAAGAGTTATGCTGATGATAGAAATCATGCTAGATTCAATGACTTGAAAGTAGGTGATATTGTGTATGTAGCAAACATGCTGAAGGGAGGAAAATTGGATACGAGGTACAGTGATGTCAAGTATGTGATTGTCAGTGCTAAAGCAGAGAACACATTTGAGGTGGTGAATGTGCAAACCGGCAAGGTTTTTGTCAGAAATGCTAAGTTTCTTAGGAAAGCTGTGCTTGAGAATGAGGATTTGAGATGTGAGATGACAGAAGCATCTGGTGTTGGTGTTGCAAATGAAGATAGGGTTGGAACCAATGTGAATGCAGATGTACATGTGTCTTCCCCAAGTCAAACTGTGACTGAACCAGTTGTGGTTAATACCAGTAGTGATACAAGTAGGCCTATGTCTGGTGTCCTGGACAATCAGGTCAGTCCTACTCCTGTAGAATCTCCAACTAAGACTAGATCTGGAAGATTGATGAAATCGACTTACAATTCTAAGTATGCTGACTATGTGAAGTAGTCATGGTGAGTGAACTGGGAATTTCCTTGTGTGTCTAAGACAGTTTATTGAAACGTACAATTTGTGGTGCATGAGCCTAGGTGTGGTTCAAGTAATTTACTGTTTTGGTTTTAAGTAGAATGTTTGTTTTCAAAACGTTGAAAGTATTTCCCATTGTATGTTTTAAACTAAGAAGGGAGGAGTATGTAGTGTCGTACTGTATTGTGAGACCAGATGGGTCTCGCTTGGAAACTGTGTAGTGAGACCGGACCGGAAGACAGGTTCCGGAAGCGGGAGGATGAAAATAAAAAGTCAATATGTCATGTTATAAATCCTTCTTCATCCTATTTGATCAAGCTCCGGGATCTAACAAAGTGTAAACGTGAACTCTATGGAACTGGAGCCTAAGGCATCTAAGCACAGCATAAGCCCTTTTGGCCTTCGGCCAAGCGGGCTAAAAATGGTGAAAACGTGCATCGTGAAAGGGTGCAATTCCCGTCAGAGCCATGAATGCGGCCCGCTGTCGTTCCACAGACTGCCATCTGCACGTGGTTTTCCCCGACGTGAGAAGGCTTTGGTTAGCCGCCCTGCAGATGGAAGATGTTGACGACGAAAACGCTAGAGTGTGTTCGAAACACTTTATATCAGGTTATTGGCAATAGGCTTACAATCTGCGGAAAATAAACCTTGCATTTATTAATTATTGATCCGAATGTCACAAGAATGCTTCATACAGGCCTACCATCTAGGCGTATAGCTAGGCTACCCCGGGGGTCAAATTATCCTAAAATTGTCAAATCGGATTCAGAATGGAACCTGTCTGTGCCCATGTCTGCTGCTGTTTTTATTTTGGCAATAGGCCTAATGTCGTACTGGCATTCCAGCGATAGCTGAGAATCATTTTCACGGTTAGGATGTTTGGAACTTTCAGGTAAGGGGAGTTTCGATGATAAACATCCAGATTTTGTGCCGAACATTTATCTACCGGGTTGTATCCGCTCAACCCGACGTAATTTGACACGCAGCTCGAGGATCGTCTTACAGCAGCAGCAGCAGCAGCAGCAGGTGCGGTGTTATCAGCGACGACTGAATCGATTTCTGACAGAGAATACGGATGAGACCATGAGAAAGAAAATTGTAGGCCTGTTACAAATAGTTTCATAAAAACATTGCAGTTTGTAAAAGGTTCACGTTTTATAAAACCTGTTGTTGTTTTTTATTAAAAAATGTGCATTTTATGGAAATGGTCGATGACTGTTTTACGATTGTCGTTACATTGTACCTATCGAAAATTTTATGAAAGTGGGTGTTCAGTTTTACATATCTAGGGGTACGATTTTACGATTCACGTGCAGTGTTTTTACGAAATTCGGCGAAATGCAATTTTTTGGTAAAAAACAACAACAGGTTTTATAAAACGTGAACATTTTACGAACTGCAATGTTTTTATGAAACTATTTGTAACATGGCCTACGGGTGATGGTGTTTGTCAAGGTTGTCAAACGGATACCGTACTGAAAGCCTAACACAGTGGTTGTTTCGCTTTTATCATCAGAGGAGCAACGGTTTTAGGCCTATTTGTTTTTAAACCACAGGGACTCAGCAAGTGAAACTCAAATACCCCCCCCCCCCCCCACTCGACATAGTGCCAGGAAGGAACCGTCACCCTAACCTTAGTGCTCTGTCACCATCGAAACCCACGTGCAATTTATTTACCTGTTTACAAGCATTGCGTCACGATCACTTACAATTCAAACATAAAAGGCCTACAATCACAAGACACTTGCCATTGAGTCGTATGTCAGTTTTCATTCTATATTTCACGATCACGATTTGTTACCATCATCAAGAGTGTGCGATTTACCCTGCGCCATAGTACAGTAGCATACACAATCGGGCCTACGGCCTACGTGCGTTCAAAATTTGTGGCATCTTGGCTCCAAATCAAGCTTACGAATCATGAGTTTTTTCACTCACGGCTTGGCTCCGCACCTTTGCTTCCACCAGATGATTTCCACATGATCGTTGACAGTGACAGCAAGTTTGTACCCCTCCTCGAATGATTTCATGCACTTCAACCATGTCAGCGCGATGACAGCTGATTCCACTTCCGTGTTTACATCACGGCAATTTGCCCACGGGTCGAAGCGCATGCGCGAGTTTTCCTCAACAACCAAAATGGCGCCCACGTCATGAAAACGATGAATTTGTGTTGTTGAATACAATTGTATAGTCTGGCAACACCTAACTTCGACCCAATGGAATGCGGAAGTTAGGAAATTGATAGTTGGATTTTCTACGGACCTTTAATCACACGCAGCTCTTCAATAACCGGTCGTCAGCGCGAACAATCGGGGAAAGACCACAGATGGTCGACAGGCATGATTAAAAACCGCAAAGCTCTGCCACATTACATGACTTCCGCATTCCATTGGGTCGAAGTTAGATGTGGTCGGACTTTACCACATTCGCAGCTGCTCACCAGGCAGGACAACACCACCACAAGTTTGCATTTTGGCTGCTGTATGTTAGGCCTGCTTTCAGGCTAAGAAATAACTTGTGCATTCTTGATTGTTGTAGGGACTTAAATGTACAAAAACACATTATTCTCTTGGACCTATAAAAGAAAGGAGAGACTTACCACGTCTCAGTCTTTCCAAGTCCTCTCGCTTGACATGCTGGCGGTCCTGGAGATCGTCCTCTATGCTAACGGACTCCGTGTACTGCACACATGCCACAATGAGCAGAACAAACGACAACGCCACAAGAAATTTCATCGTGAATTTTGCTTTGTCGCAGAGCTGAGGAAAATGTAGAGACACCTGCTAGACAACAATAAGTATGTACTACTGTATCTTGCGGCTAACCGACGTAACTGATGACGAAATTACCTATAAGATGACTTGTACAAAGACGTATTCTTCAAAGAAAAGTACTATATTTCTGGGGATGTCTGGTCCACAAACGTCCATGCTGCCAGTGCGTCTTTTATAACAGACGGAAGGTTGCAAAGGAGGTGGAAAGGGCTATCGAACGTTATGACCACCAGGGGGCACACCCTCCCACGACGACGGAAACAAATACCGGTACCCAGGATGGGAGCACAGACAGAACTGATTCTGGGGGTCGCCATGCTAACCAGGGTGCCAACGGGAGTGGGGTCCAGGACAACCAGCGGTCCTCTAAAACCCGCAGGATCCCCTTAGTTCTCACTTACCACCCCGGACTGCCAGACATCACTGCTATCACTCGCCGTTTCCTACCATTACTCCATTTGAACCCCTTAATGAAGGAATGCTGCCCAGAGCCACCCCTTATTGCTTTCCGGAGGCCAAAAAACCTCCGTGATGTGCTTGTAAGAGCCAAGGTCCCCACCTCGGACATCCAACAGGCTAAGCCCACCTGTGACCCATGCTCACGGAAAGGACCTAAGAGGGGTCGGAAATGTGAACTCTGCATCTCCTTACCATCCCAGTCCCACATCACCAGCTCATCCACCGGAAAGTCCCATCAACTCTGCCTGAGGAGCCCCGCGGATTGTGACAGTAAGAACGTTGTCTACTGTATCACCTGTACCAGATGCCCTACAGTCAACCAGTACGTCGGACAGACCATGTGTTTCCGGAGAAGGATGAACAATCACAAATACAACATCCGGCGGGGGATAGAGGATGACCGTGACGGCTCATTACTCTATGCCCATTTCAAACTGCCAGGACATTCTGTCAAGGACCTGATGTTCACCATTCTGGAGACATGTCCAGATGAGACGACCCTCCTCAAAACAGAGTTACGGTGGATGTGGACCCTTAAAACTATCACCCCCTCAGGCCTCAACACCAGGTGCTGAGTTTCTGATAACCTCGCAGCTTCCCCCAGTGTCAGGGCCAAAAAAAATTTGGCATGGGGTTCCTTCCCCCGTTTTTCCTTTTAGTAGGGCCGTTGCTTTGGAGGATTGGAGGACAGGGACAGGGGTCCTCTTTCTAGGCCCTGTTTTCAATTGCTCTTCTCCTATTTTGTTTTCTGGTCAGTGCTTTGCAACCCCTCTTTTCCCTTTAGTAGGCCCTTTTTCCTTGGAGGACAGGGGTCCTCCTTTTAGGCCTTTGTCTTCCATTTTCTGTTTCTAATTTTTCGTTGGTCAGGGTTTGTAGTTGCCGTTCACCTAGGCTTCCTTTCTTGTTCATCTTTTACGCCTTTCCTTATTGTTGCCTCTTCGTTTCTTATTATCTTGCTCTTCATTTCTTTTTATATGTCTAATTTGTTATCACTTCCTCACACATTTGTTTAATATAAATTACCCTGACCAGCTTACTATAGTCTTGGGGAAATTATACATGTACTATTAGTATAATTATACTGTTAGTATAATTCCTCCAAGCTATATTTTATAAGCCCCCTTTCCTTTCAGCCTAGTCAAGCCTTACATTCACTAATTACATTTCTGTTGAGCAACCAACTTTTGGGGCTTGTACTCTTTTCTTTCCTTAATTGCTGTCACGTCCTGTTTGGATGGGATACTTCATATCTACATTTGGGTTTCAGCTCAGTCTGTTCTAGAGTTTCGGATTGTAAAGTTCCAGCCTGAAGAAGACCCCGGTGGGGGTCGAAAATTCGCAAACATTCTGGAAATTGACTTTTTATATATCATCAGTGCGTCTTTTAGCATATCATGTAAGACCGAGAGAGTTGTGGTGCATCTTGAATTTTTAAATTTCCACTTCGTATCTACGAAGTGGAAATGAAAGATAAATTTCAAAGTTAAATATACACCGTACTCTGTCAGTCCAACGCCATACGCTGAAAGACGCTCTTGCAGCCGGCGATCATTTGTGGTACCAACCATCTCCTGAAATACATTACGTCATGAAACTAAGCTCCTGGACTACTAATGTCATGAACGCCGAAATGTCCTTTGCTGCAGAAATGGCTAAATAGCTTTAAGTCAGAACTTACCTTTGGAATATTCGTTGTTTCGCGTCGAATCAGGTGATCTAATGATCTGCCTTCCCCAGTTTTCTCGCGGGTTTTAAACAATTTCGCAGGACGTCCAACAGTTCGAAAGGGAAATTGGTACCTTTGGGAAAGAAAGATAACGGCATGACATCGGACTGATGATCTATGTTCGCAGCGGGCAGACAGATATTGACTACTGCTGATTTGTTATTACTCTTCCCAAAATCTCGGCGTCAGGTGTACAATCATTTGCAAAAGTTTAAGACCACTTGCAAATTTTGTTGGTTTTTCTCTCAGTGTCCTGCTTTACAATATGTTATTGGATAATTACATAACATGTTTTGGGCGGTGTTCCATAACAATTGTGTAAGGCCAAGAGTCTATAGCCGTGGTTACACTACATAGAAATCCCCGGGTTTTTTGACACCCGGGTCTAGCCCGGCTCTGAAAAGTCCCTCCTGAGGCCCGGTGCCTGTCAACACTACTCAAATTTTGTGACGGGGACCTAAATTAAGCCCTCCAAAAACCGTTCGAGCTCGGAGGGGATTATTACACCGCGTTTTTAACAGGTGTGGACAGAAAAAACCCGGGTTCGACACGGGTTTTTTATGTAGTGTAACAGGGCTTTATAGCTAAGGTTACACCTGTTGAAAATACCCGTGTTTTTCCAGACCCGTGTCAAACCCGTGTGTACGAAAAGCCGGGCGAGAGGTCACACAACTACATTCTAGTTAAGTAGCACGGCGACAGGGCCGCTGCACGCACTGACTCTTCGGTCATTTCTTTATTGGCACACATTGTCGGAGGCGCGAAAACGATGTCACTGGATGGCTGCGCCATCTGTAGCCGTGCGAAGAACTAACGTAAACACGGAGATTTCGAAAAGCACGGCGAGCTTGCCGTGTCTCAAAAACCCGTGTTTTTCAGACACGGGTTTCTCGAAGCCCGGCAATTCATAGGTGTGACCGCAAAAAACCCGGGGATTTTGTGTAGTGTAACCACGGCTTATATGAGTATAGGATTTGGCTCAGGCAAGTCTTGTATGATAATTTATTGTAGAGCTTGTTGGGGAAAAAGCCAATGCTGATTCAGGTCCAAAGG
Organism: Notospermus geniculatus; assembly: GCA_002633025.1. NCBI lineage: Eukaryota > Metazoa > Nemertea > Pilidiophora > Heteronemertea > Lineidae > Notospermus > Notospermus geniculatus. The sequence goes on along the minus strand of NMRB01000949.1, from coordinate 177,497 downwards.
GTACAATAGTGACCCTGCACCAAGAGGGCTACTCAGAACATCAGATCAGCAAGAAAGAAGATGTTTTGCTGAAACGCATCCTCTTGCCGATTCGTCATCCTGAGTAGCCCTCTTGATTCAGGGTCAGTACCCTTTGAACCAAACTCCTATTGGTTTCCCCCTAGTTCTACAGGTACACTGTACATTGCCTCAAAAGACTTGCCTGGGCAACATCCTTTACTAAAAACTGGACTTATAGCACCACTTTGATGATATGGATCACCGCCCAAAATACGCTACGTAACCATTCAATGACATCAAGTTATGCAGGGCACTGACAGAAAAACCAACAAAATTGACAAGTGGTCTTAAACTTTTGCAAATGATTGTATTGGGCGAGCAAGTAGAACTCCGGGTGATGCTGACCACGTCATTCGTAGTGAAGAGTAATAAAACATCTATATTAAATTCACAGTGGGTTTTAACGGTGAGAAAGAGCAAAAAAATTTAATGCGATAAAACCTGTACTAGGTGTTACCCATTAACATGGACCCCATCGACACATGAAGAAGCGAAAAAAATCTGTTGGGAATTTTTTGTGAAATACATGTATGTGTTTTTCAAATTCATGTACATTTTCCTGTACATTTATGTATATACAAAGTATGATATGACAAATTCCTTCCCGTAGTTTCCATTTCCAGGACATTTTGCAGTCGATTTCACTTTTACAGGGTTCTCCATGGAGCACTAGCTGGAAATTACCGTAATTAATTCCAGCTGATAAAATATCAAATTGTTACTGGGGTTGTTTTAACCCTAATATTGAATTTTATGGGACAAACTACCCAATTTTGTGGTTTTGATATTTCATCTGTTAAAATATATCTGGGTGGTTAATGCTCCATGGAGAATCCTGTAAAAGTGTAATCTAATGTAAAATGTGCTGAAAATAGAAACTACGGGTAGGACTTTGCCATATACTTTGTATATACATATGAATTTGAAAAACACATATTTCACAAAAATGTCCCAACAGATTTTTTTCGCTTCTTCATGTGTCGATTCTCCATGGTATTGGGTGACACCTAGTACAGGTTTTATCGCGTTAACTTTTTTTGCTCTTTCTCCCCGTTAAAACCCACTGTGATTAGTGTAAGGCACTTTATGTAAGGGTGGGTATACACTACACGCGATTCGCACAACGCATGCGATGGTTCTTTGTTATTTCATGCCGCAATGCCTCCCAAACAAAAGCGATTCGCGTGCGATTCCAAATCGCTTTGCAAATCGCTTCGAGTGTGCACCCACCCTAGGCCTGCTTTCCATTCACGCGTTTCCGCGCGCGGAAACGCTCGAAAGCATTGTCTTTTTCCGCGCCTTGACCAACGAAGCGGAAACAAACAATGCTTTCGAGCTTTTTCTGCGCACGGAAACGCGCCAATGGAAAGTAGGCCTAAGGCTAGGGATACACTGAACGCGATTTACCAATCGCGCGCGATTTTCGCACGAATCTCTTTTGTTTCGGAGGCATATTGCGGCATGAAATAACAACGAAACAACGCGCGCGATGGGTAAATCGCGTTCAGTGTATCCCTAGCCTAATGCGCTCAAACTCCTCCGATACTGCTCAACGACTGCCTTTCATTTTTAACAGTATGCATGTGTTCACCTTAACGATGTGTTCGGCAGCATTCAATGTGCGTAAGGAGCGATAACGTCCACATAAATCACACTTTGTTCGCCTTTTTCCACCCCAAAATGACGCCCGATCCTGACGTCACAGTCGAAACACGTCACCGCCGTTGCCTTGGAGCGTCACGGTAACGCATGACGAATACCTCTGACATCATCAATGCATTTTGCCCCCCCCCGGCTGCGAATGTTTTTTTCCCACATGAGTTCGGGACACCAACCTTATCTCATTTGCATACAACCAATCAGGGCTGTTGTTGACATAAACATGGTGGAGCACGTGTAGTGGTTAGAATGTTGTGCTTAGATGATTACCACATATCACAACGGAGAGTCCTGACTCAGGTACGGTGCTATCATGGAGCAGTGTCGTTATACCTGTTTGCTATTTGGTTATTTTTGTACATGAAATAAAATCTTTAATTAATGGAAATACATGACTCTATTTGATTATTCTCTTCTGAAATTTTCTGAAGAGGACACTCTGAAAACTGCTTGATGAAAGTAGGACTCCGAATTAGAGAGAAATTATTTCGCTTTCTCAAAATTTGGATTAGGCCTACTTTTGAAGCGAGGAGGAGATCGACTCTTTATTCATGATATATGACCCCCAGCAGATCAAACTGCACTGTTTTGGTTGCTTTCAAACCAAGGCGAACCGATTCTAAATTCGATCATGGGGAATAACAGGTATTTAGGAAGAAAGTTAAGATATTCCTCAAAACCAAAGCTATTCTTATAAATCATAATGCGGATTTATTCAACACTGCCACCTATCATCCAACGAAGCAATTTATCTGGGTAAGTTCCGCACGTGCTCCACCATGTTTACGTCAACAACAGCCCTGATTGGCTGTATGCAAATGAGATAAGGTTGGTGTCCCGAACTCCTGTTGGAAAAAAATTTCGCCCCCCGGCTTCGTGTCGTGATCGCGGTAAATGCAATCGCCTAGAGGTACAAAAGTGTTTTTCAAAGGGATTTTTTAGGGGTTAGGGGTTAGGGTTGACTGATTAAAGGAGCACGGTATTGGATCTCAAATGCGTTATTTGACTGCCGACGTAGAGGGAGCCACCTAGCGGCGGTAAGACGAACTACAAAAATGCATTACAAAATGTACGCAGTAAATCGGGTCATTCGCCGAAACGTAGTTAGACCCTCGGGTTTGAGAGTGGCGCGGTGGCGCCGGCTGTCAAGAAAATGTGGCAATACCGTGCTCCTTTAACAACATGATTTTACCCAAAACGTCGTCTTCAGAGAGATCTTATAATCATCATTTCCGTAAGTGCTACCAAGCGAACTGATGTTATACCCAACACTCCTTGCGCAGCACGGGTACTTGCTAGTAATTTAATCAATTACTAGCAATTATATTCAGCATTGTCAATTATACATTCATGATTCTGAAAATATATTCAAGATCTTTAAAAACTCATTCAAAACTTTCAGATCATATTCAAGAATTTCAACATATATCAAGATTTTCAACATATTCAACATGAAATTGTAAACATCCTAAATAAATATTTTATTTCTTGAATAAATGTTTTATTTATTAAATAAATTTTGGTGTTTGTGAATACATATTTTCAAGAATATATAAGTACCAAGAATGTACAACTTAGTAATCAATCAAAAGGGTGGACATTAAGTTACTTTTTCTGATAATAGAGGGCGTACGGTAATTATAGGCCTTCTAATTAAATAGCCAATGTTTAGATTTAACGGTTGTTGACTGAATTGTATTATTTAGAATATCATCAATATCCTTATGTAAAGTTACAGACATATTACTGGCATACAATTTTTGTTTTGATTTTGGTGAAACCATGGATTTGTTGTATAGGTCAGAGTGCCCGACCCTGAGATCAAGTACAATATCAATTTGTCGAAAATATGGCCCATTCAAAACTGCTCTGTAGCTCGGTTATTTCCGAGTGCATATAACTATGGGAGGTGTCATTTTGTTCGTGATGATCTTCTCTACACAAAACTCCTTCACAAATTAAGATTCATTCGGTTACAGGGTCACCAGAGGCAAATTAGTAAACTCACTTTGTGGCACATATTCGGAGTTGTATATTCTTGGTACTTATATATTCTTGATATTTTGTATCTTGAATGAAAATTTTGACTGTCTTGAATAATTTCGTGTTTGGCGTGCCATAGGTTTCACATGGAGTTTTTTATAGTGTTTTTCACATTGAACTGGCCAAAGGTACTTAGTTGAACTCAGGAATGTTACCAGATCACATTTAGTAGTGGAGCAGATCGGGTAGCAGATTTTTGGCACACCTTGCATAGTCTTATAACAAGACAAAATGGGTATCATTTTGTTCGTTAGGATGTCTACTATAGCCGTGGTTACACCTATCCAAAATCCCCGGGGTTTTTGAGACACGGGGTTTTTCCGAACCAGAAAAAACACGGCGTTGACACGGCGAGCGGTTACACTACTAAAAATGCGATTGGTAATAAGTTTCTTATCCCGGCGATAGGGGCACTGCATGTACGCAACTCTGCATAATCAAGTGGCTGCTGGAGGCGTGAAATAGCCTATACGCATGCGCTTCACTCATCAATTTGCATCGCCGTCTGTCGGGGTGCGTGGAACTAGAAATAGACACGGGGATTTTGCGGTTACACTACAAAAATCTCCGTGCTTAAAATAGCCCCGGCGTTGCCCCTTCGAGATCGCTGGGGCTAAAAAGCATGGGGATTTCAGACACGGGTCTATTTAGACCCGGCGATTTACAGGTGTAACCGCAAAATCCCCGGGGAAAGCCCGGAGATTTATGTAGTGTAACCACAGCTTATATGAATCTGGATGTTATACTCGTGAAATAATAGGGTAACATGTCATTTTAACCCCTTCCTGATGTTATCATTGACTTCATCATTTGAACCACGAACTGAGCTTTGTACAGGAGAATGGGGACCCGATGTACAGCTAACTTTTGAACGGTTGGATTTACACCCCGTAAATGTATTACCCACAGATAGAAACATGGTACCTAAGAAGCTGACAAGCATGTTTTAAATTGTTTTCAGTAGTTATGTAATACGAAATGACTTGTTTTATGTAAATTAACACAAAATTGGTCAAAATCCATATAAACGCCATTTCCAATTATGTAACTCGTTAAAAACTACAAAAAAACATGCTTATTTGGTTACCAGGCACCAGGGCCCAGTTGCACAAAAGCATACTACGCGTAGTATCATTCTATCTCCTAGTTTGCTTCTAACTTTGTATACGGTCAAGCGCATACAAAGTTAGAGGCCAACTAGGAGATAGAATGATACTACGCCTAGTATGCTTTTGTGCAATCGGCCCCAGGTTTCTATCTCTTGATAATACATTTACGGGGTGTAAATCCAACCGTTCAAAAGTTAGCTGTACATCGGGTCCCCATTCTCCTGTACAAAGCTCAGTTCGTGGTTCCAATGATGAAGTCAATGATCAAGTCAGGAAGGGGTTAAAATGACAGTCATGTTACGGTACCCTATTATTTGACGAGTATAACATCCAGACGAACAAAAACATCCTAACGAACACAATGATACCTATTTTGTCTTGTTATAAGACTATGCAGGGTATCTCCTGTTTTAAGGCCCTTTTGCTGGCTGATCTGCTCCACTATGGAGGTAGTGGTGTTGCACAACACTGACCTGAAAACAGATTATAGCTCTTTCATGGTGTCAGCCAAAGCTGGTCAGCCATGATACTGGCTGCCGAGGGTTGTGTAACTATAGGGCCGTTTAGACGACAAGCCAAAAAACCACATTCAGATTCAATCCGATTGGATCCGATCGACCGCATCGGGTCTCATTTGCGTTTAGACGAGATTTGAATGTGGTCGTATGTGGTCCAATGCGGTCCAAAATCCATATTGGACCGCATTGGGTAGCGTTTACACGTAAGAGATTTGAACCACAATCGGATTCGATCGGATCGCATGTGGAATTTTGCCTGTCGTCTAAACGGCCCTATTATGATCACACCGTTACAGTTTGGTGCCGGTGTAATGTTTTTCACTGCCCCCGTATGCCAATGCCCCCCAACAAAAGATTGACGGAATAAGCCGCGATGTGACAATGGGGGAGAGGCACTGATCAACATGACTTTCTGTATTTGAGTGCACGCCACACAATAAAGCGGGCATTTTCATACGGGGGGCATTCTCATACATTACACCTGGGTTGACAAGAGGTCAGCCAAGTACCTTTTGGCCAGTTCAATGTGAAAAACACTTTAACGAAGAATTAGATTTGTGGCTGGAAAATGCATTCTCAAACGCAATAACAGCGTCTGCAATAAATTTTGCCGCATGCATTTGTTCCATTCTTTTGTTACATGTAATTTTGTTCTTAACGATATGCTAAACCGCAACAATAAAGAAAAGTTTCCTGCAGTATTTACAGTTTTATTAAAGTCTCTCTGTGGGAGAGTCTGTCAGACATAACTTTTTAGACTGGTTCCCTTTTTTGCCGCTTCACCCCCGCGGCGCTAATAGCGAGGTTTCGCAAATCTGACGAAACACGAAGTACGAAATACGAAATTCAACTTCATTTCCAGAACCTAATGTTTTTCTGGAGATGTTTGGTACCACAAATGTCCCTGCTGCCAGTGCGTCTTTCAGCATATCATGTACGACCAAGAGAGTTATGGTACACCCTTAGTCAAAAGTAAATGCCCATCTCTAATTTTTCGCCATATTTCCATGAATATTTTTCGCAGCCAAGTTTTCTTTTCATACGCATAATCTAGGGCCACTGTAGGACATCTTTTAAGACCATAAAAATGGAAATTATTAAATAACTATATTTTGGTGAAAGTTTGAAATTTGGCCAAAATGTCATGATTTTTGACTTGTTAGGATTGAAACTGGTATTGTTTTGAAGCCAATCCGTTTCTTGACACAGAAAAATTTTCAGAATGCTAAAATTGTCATCTAAAGCAAAGTTACGGATGATTTTGTAAAATGGGTTTTCCCAGTCTTGCCCCGCATTCGTTCCAGGCACTCAAGGCACAGAATTTTTGCATTACCCAGTAGCATAACGGAATCAACTATAAAGGTTCAACTTACAAATTTAGCATTTTATAAATGTGGACAGTATCCCTTTAAACCTCAACAGATTTGCATTTTGACTATTCCATATGATAGGCAAGACCCTTCTGCACGTTCACTGCAAATTTTGTTGAATTCCGACTAGTTGATCTTATGATACAAAAGGACTGAATTAATGAGAACCCCACGAACGATGTGAGCGCAGGGTCATCTGTGTAGGCCTACATTTGAATAGGCTGACGTACAGTTGCACATGGGATACTAATTGTGCTGAAAATAGCTCTGTTATCGTCAGAAATGGAATTCAAAGCATCAAGTTGACAGGTTCATGTACCTCTTCACCACAAAAAATGTTGAAGCTCGTGCCTATTACGTAAAGCCAAAATTCACGCAGTGAGAGACATCTGGTGGCAACACATGAAGTGTATCCCTCAGTAAGGCCCCGATTACATAGAAGTATACGGTATACGAAAACGCCGGGTAACAAAGGCTTCACAAAGGATTCACGACTGTGAAGCCATTGTTAACCGGCGTTTTCGTATACCGTATACTTCTATGTAATCGGGGCCTAAGTTCATCGTTCGCAGTTAAACCTTTATGGTTGATTCCTTTACGCCAGTAGTGAATATTCATTAGCCTCTCAGCTACAAAAAGAGTGATCAGGTGACTGACATCAATAGTGGAGTAATAGGTCCCTCGGTGAAATTATGAATTGGGTCTTTCACAATAGGCCAACTTGTTGACTGACATACGGTGTTTTGTTGCACTAGGTCATACTCCACGACAGCGTTGAAATTTTTTGATAATTGGACGAAAATTTTAGCACTGCCATCGATACTAAATCGCCATCTTGAAATCCTGACGTCATCGTCGGCGGGCTAGTCTATCACGTGATGAGAACTTCTTTTTCAAAATGGTATGATTTGCAGAAAACAGTATTTATCTTGTCGAAAATGAAACAGAATAACTTTATTATTACTTTACATCTACTCAACCGTTGCTTGTATCACTCTATACCTTTATACACCTATCTTCAACGATCTATATTGTAAGCGTAGAAAACGAGTGATGGGGTGACCGCTTCACAAACAGAAGAATTTCTTCTGTTCCTTCCGCGCGCGCACTACTTTTCAAGATGGAAACCTACCACCGTCACTAGTGGCGATATGATTGACGTCATTGCAGACATATCGCCACCTAGGGTCAAGTTTGGCACTAGGTAATCGCAGCTGTGTTCACACTAAAACCGACTTGAAAGCGTTTTCCGTAAAACGTTTTACGGAAAACGGTTTTGACGAAAAACGACCGCACCACACTACAGTCACAAAGCGTTTTCAAATCGCTTTATCGCGCCGGACTGTGCTGCCATCTATGAACGGTATTTACTATCATTCCAAGATGGATGCGCCAATTGCATTTGTCGGGCCAAAGTATGTGCGAATCTATAGCGCATGCGCACAACACTCAGAGGGCTACATTCAAAAGTGTTTCAGCTGAACCGTTTTCAAGTCGTTTTGAAACCACTTCTGGAATCGGTTTCGTTAAAACGCTTTCACACCGTTTTAAGAGGCCTCTAGTGTGGCACCCTAAACCGTTTTAACATCTTAAAACGTTTTCAAATCGATTTAAAAGCCCAGTGTGAACGCAGCTCTAAGCTCCCATTGATGCCTGGGTAGTGTGTTGACACGGTGCCCAATCAATAGCTAAGGTTACCTGTTGAATATTCATCAACATCGAACGAAGTGCCTTTCACATTTTGATGAACATCATCGGTGTAAAAGAACCTAATTCCCCGAATGTGATGTCCCCTTCCAGTAGGGCTACACTTACGGATTAACAGGACCATCCAATTGGGTACCTGCACAACATTCTATCCCACCAGATGTCCCTAGTAGTACTCAGTTAAAGGGAGACATGCGAAAAATATTGCCCGGCGGGCACAAGTTGTCTGAGTTGTAGCGCCGTCTGTTAATACACGGTGACACTACGCTATATCACAGGGTTGAGGGTCAGGGTTGGGGTTAGGGTTAGGGGCTTGGTCTAGGGATCAGTGTGTAGGATCAGGACTGGACAACATTCACCCATTCAGCGTAAATTGGTTCACTTTTTGAGTCATTTCTCACATGAGTGGAGCTTTAACTGAAAAATGTTTTAACTCCTGACCATTTTATTAATTATCCAAACAGAAAATAACCTCTCACTGCATGTTGTATGATTAATCAAATAATAAAGGAGTTAGAGGCAAAAAACTGTTTTGACAATACATTCTCCCTCTTCATTCTAACCTTGTTACTACTAGAGACAACTATTAGTGTTAGTTCGGCAGGTATCCCATCAGACTCGGGAGAGACCAAGACCCTTAATCCTGTGACAAACAATGCAGGGGGGGGGGGCGTCAGGGAGACGGAGGCATTAAAGTCTGTTTAAATCATCTGGAGCTCGATGGGCGTATGTCAATCAAACCCCTAGTAATCGGACAACAATGAACTTAGGGTTCACTCTAAACGGTCCAACACGCATTGTTTTCTAACCAGTTGAACCTTGGTTCGAAATAGAACATGCAACTAGGCCTTGATTCGAAATTGAACACAGGCATAGGCATGGGATTGGCTGGAAGGTCCTGTCAACAAAGGCTTACTGGATATAGCATAATCATAAAAAGCATAACATAATCTCTAACCTAGTACCCAAAGTTATACCCAGTTGAGATGTACAAAAAGTGTCATGCATATCATGGTTTTCTACACGGGAACGAGGTGCAGATGGCACGTGCAGAGGGAGCGCATCTTGTGCAAGTCCCCATAATAGTTGGGGTTCAGTATCAGAGGCCATTTCGAGAAAAAAGCAAAAGAAGGATTTTAGTTTAATGGAGAATGCATTACAGAGTCAAACTTCGTAGGCGTATTCTGCAACACCTGTCGCTTCGAAATCGATGTGAACTTCACAAAATGTACATTGTGACATACTTAATTCAAATATGCCATTAACTCATTTCAACAAAATTTTCATGGAACCTCGTTTCCAGGTGCAGGGCCACCGGTGAGTTTGCTACGCGGTGACTCTGCGAGCCATCGATCGATCGACCCGTCGCGACGTCATACTGTGGACATTGCGTCATGAAAAAGTCACGTCCCACGTTGCTTAGCGACTCATAGGAAACTCAAAATGTAAACACGGAAGTGAACGGTGGTTTTGACCTGTTTGATAGCTGACTGGGTGTCTCATCGTATTGCATAAAATTTCCCCAAACCCTGATAAAATGGTGCAAACTTGCATTGTCAGCGGGTGCAAAGTCACGTGCTGCCAAGGGAAATCTGGCATAGAATTCCAGATGAATACGAATTTCTGTCAAAAGAGCGCGGTGGTTGCAAGCCCTCCAAGTTCCAACCCGAAGATGACGATCGTTAGGCCTACATGGGTGTCGTGTTTGCTCACTGCATTTTATATCAGGTAGGTAATGTTAAGGAAATATCTTTATAGAAGTGCTGAGTT
>NMRB01000949.1:152583-166436 GCA_002633025.1 Notospermus geniculatus | reverse complement strand
GGGAGCAAGGTAAAAACCCTTGCTGTGGGAGGATGAGGAGCGAGGTAAAAACCCCTGCTGTGGGAGGATGGGCCAAAGAGCCCGCGCATTTATACCTACAGATTGTCGTAAGCAGAAACAGTCAGAATGGCTACACGATCTAACATGGAATGTGTAAATCCAAATTCGAGTCTTTTTTGTTGGTTACGGTATCGAAAATCCATGTCGGCGAAGTGGTTTGTACCAACAAACAGGCCTATACCGCCTGCTGTTTGATTTATGCTGTGGTTATTAAAATACGCCTATCCAGAATTCTTTACGAATGCTATTTCATAGGACTACTTGCAAATATGTTTTCGCCGGGTACACGGTCAAAAATAAACCTTTGCAACCAGCCCCCTCTTTGTGCCTTTGCTGTGGGCTGATTTCGGCCAGGCGATTATTTTGTCCATCGCTGAAAATTTGATAACGGTCATTTACAGACGTGCGAACTCTGATAACGACCTGTAAGAGTGAATTTGTTCACTTTTTCACCTGTAAAGTCCAACGAATAATTCCAGTCGTGTTCTTGAAGAAAGCTATATTTTACACCGGGTAGAACCCTGACTTGTTCTAGAGTCAGAAAAAAACATGTCTCTAATGGGGATGGCGATAATTTTTTTATCCCGACAGGTCGGCGCTGCGAGCGATGTGACCTGACCGACGTCATTGACGTCATTTTAGGTGTTGACGATGCGTCGTGAGAAAATGACCTGTACATTTTTCTACAGAAATAATGACACAAAAACGTTGCTATTATCGCCATCGTATCTCTTATTTTAAGAAAAAACCTAATGAGATTAAAAGAAAATTTCATCTGCTACACGATGATGTAAGTTTTACTGTCGGGTGACCAAAACAAACGGGTTATTTTCATGCCAGAAATAAATGGAAATAACATTAGAAAAAAAGACATTTTGGTCACAACGCTCGCAGCGACGCCGTGTGGTGCTAGTTCAGCGCCGTCCTCATTCTGTAGACGTTCTACCGAGATTTACTCATCACTCTCGCCGAATTTTCGCGGTGTACGTAAGCACGAATGTACGTAATTTCTAATAATGCAATATCGTTGTGAACGATCATCTTCAACCTTTTGGAAACAGAGCCGCGACGTCGGGTTCATTTGAGTGCATCGTATCAGGGCCGTAGCTAGCTTTTTTCGCTAGGGCGGCATTTTGAGCAAACGAGCTGACCGGACGTAGGCTTTGCCTTCCAGCGCCAAAGGTACCTATATTGCGGGGGGTCTGGGGTCTAATTTTGAAAATTAGAAGCTCTGAGATGCGATTTGGGGTCAATTTCCTGCATTCTGAGACACGAACAATTCTGATCTTTTATCCCATTTGATTTTACTGAAAAAAAATTTTTCTCTCAACAATTGGCCTGGGGGGGGGGGGCATTTGCCCCCTGTCCCTATGCTAGCTACGGGCCTGCGTATGGTGAAATACATGCAAGATCTCGACGACTGAGTCCCGCCAGGTCAAAGACAATGCAACTTGTAGCTGACCAATCAGTCATCAAGCCGTAGCAGATTCCCACCACGCCATTTCCATAATCACCAGCGATGTAAGCAAGATCCACAGTTTGATAGTTATGAACTAATTCATAACAGGCATCTTTCATTGTGTACACGTAGACGTTCATTGGATTTCCCAGTGGCATGTCTGGCTTTGCGAACCCTAGAAATGATTTTCATTTTCTGTGATAATGCCATGTGTAGTATGGAATGCCGAAGCGGAATTTAGGCCTATTTAAGACTGATTTTTAGCTCACCGGGGTGAGCTATTACGATGGCGCAGCGTCCGTCATCGTCGGCGTCGTCCGTCGAGGTAACGTTTCCTAACCTCTTGGGCTATTGATCTGAAACTTGGTAAATAGGCTATGTACCCCTAGGTCAGATAATCTATGACGCTAGGGCCCATATGCAACAGAGAGGATCATCCCCAAGTTGAAGCTCAGATCAACGTTGATCTGTATCAAGTTCGTGATCAACCGGAAACTGGTACCGGGTATGCACCACTGATGATCAAGGTCTGAACTGATCGAAATGTCAAACCTGGGACCTTATTCACGAAGCTCCCGTAACTTACGGGAGTGCGCAAACTATTGTCCTTTTGCGGACAACCTATTGTTCACTATCAGCCTGACAAAGGATTTGCGTACCCTTAAAATTACGGGACCTTTGTGAATAAGGTCCCTGGTCACTGGCAGGTTTAACTTTCGGATCAAGCTTCCTGCAGAGTTGTTAACCATGGCGAAGTGGCTAGACATGGTTGATATCACTCAGGTTTCAGAAGAAAACCCAATAAATCGATCGTATACAGTGAAAGAGATCGTATACATGTACCAGGTGGCCAAAACCAAAAACACAAAAAGTGCAATAACTCCTGAACTAATGACTGGATCATCTCCAAATTTTTACCATAGATGTATCAAATGAGAATACATAATATATGTAACGGGTTTTTGATTTAACCTACTTTACAAGGTCACAGAGGTCAAAGTTCAGAATTTTGCCTTTTGGTGGCACGTTTCATAACCGCTGGGGCTATTGACCTGAAACTTAGTACGTACAGTGCCAGCTGAAAGTCTGGGTACACCTTGCGACTTATGAAGTATTCATATTTGTAGTAAAAATGGATGTGCTTGGCTGGCCAAAATCAATGGAAACTGTTGTCGGGGGATATATATATGTCCTTCTGATGATTTTAGCAATTACAATGCCATTTATTACCACTTATTACATAACAATTTAATATTTGCAAAATGTGTTGCCTGGCAACAGTTTGCAAGTGGTTACAGTCTTTAAAACATCAATCATATCCCCATTTAGGTGCATTTAGCACATAATTTGCATTTCCAATGAAATTCGACCAATGATTGCCCTGCATCTCACTTGGAACTGGAATCTGACAACATTAAATGTGTTCCTACACAGCAAATGAACAGTCCTTAGATCTTAGATTCCTCAAAAATAGACACTGTTAGCTTTGATAACTGGCCTGCAAACACGAGGCATTCGTCTGATTAGATTCAGGAGACAGCTTGATATTTCATTCCAGCAACACTGCAGCAACATCCACAGATTTTCAGCATCTGATGGTTGTTCTCCTCTGACTCATCTATCCAGGTCCAATGATTGGCTGGCCAAGGCATAACCTTCAGCAACTCATCCTGTTCCTTTCTCTCCATGTTTCTCGACCTGGAGAGAAAGGAACAGGATGGGTTGCTGAAAGTTATGCCTTGGCCAGCCCATCTTAACCCTATCGAGCTAGTAGGCCTATGGGATGAGCTGGATTGACGAGTCAGAGGAGAACAACCATCAGGTGCTGAAAATCTGTGGATGTTGCTGCAGTGTTGCTGGAATGAAGACTCCAGCGATTGTCTCCTGAAACTAATCAGAGGAATGCCTCGTGTTTGCATGCCAGTTATCAAAGCTAACAGTGGCTATTTTTGAGGAATTTAAGATTAAGGACTGTTCGTTTGCTGAGTAGCAACACATTTAATGTTGTCAGATTCCAGTTCCAAGTGAGATGCAGGGCAATCATTGGTCGTATTTCATTGGAAATGCAAATCATTTGCTAACTGCACCTAAGTGGGGATATGATTGATGTTTTAAAGACTGTAACCACTTGCAAACTGTTGCCAGGCAGCACATTTTGCAAATATCAAATTATTATGTAATAAGTGGTAATAAATGGCTCTGTAATTGCTAATATCATCAGAAGGACATGGAATTGTATCTTAGTGGTGAGTAAAGGAATTTGAAAGCAATCCTTATCTGCTTTTCAGTTTTTTTCCAAACTGGATGTTCCGATCAATTTTCCAGGAATTTGACAAAGTGCGATATTCATGTAAAAATCCCAAAATTTTGGGGATGCAACATGAAATTTGCATCACTGGAATACTCTATATATCCCCTGACAACATTTTCCAGTGATTTCGGCCAGCCAAGCACATCCATTTTTACTACAAATGTGAATACTTCATAAATCGCAAGGTGTACCCAGACTTTCAGCTGGCACTGTATATAGACATATATTTATTTCTCAATAGGGCCTCTTACGAGGTATAAGGATACATGATTTGGATAAGATAGCCACTTCGTGGATGCCCCCGCGAGGCACCGATAGTACACAGATGCCACCTATTGTTCATGACGATTCAAGGTGTGATTGGCCGTGCTTGGTGAACCGCATCTCTCGAACAATTAGCCTCTATAGATGTCACCTCTGCTCTATAAGTCACCATGTGACAAAATGGTGCTCCCCATACCTGGGGCTGTCCCTAGCCTGTTTTATGAAAATAGCAGGAAACTAAGGAGCCGGCAACTAGGTATTTGGCAGCCTGCTAAGGCCTAGTTGGCTGCCAGTTTAGCAGGGTTTTATGAATATCGGCCCAGGAAGTCAGTGGTGTGTATTCAGATAGCTTTTACCTCTCTAATACCTCAGTCGGTCACGACTGTTAGAACGGGAATTCACACCACTGCGTCCTCTGTCGGCAGCTTCAAGCAAATAGGGATTCCGGTCTAAAAATAGTGCATGAACGCCGAAAACCACCAAACAATTTCAACTTGGGAACGAGTTGTTAGAACATTCTGCGGCCTGATGTTGTCCCCCCGACTGGTTATTATCAATTATAACGAACATGACGAACAACGTTGAGTTATTCGCAGAAAAGGTTTGTCTTATTGTTTGAAGATCGAGGAAATACCCTCTGGCAGGCCGAAATTTGCGTTATCCAAGCAAATTTGTCAATCATTCAGGGGATGTTAGGGTGTCTACAGCCTGTGGAGCATCAAATTTAAGACCTTTCTAAGACACTTTTAAAGACCAAGTATCCGGAAAATTTAAGACTTATTTACTTCTAAATGAAGCCCCCCTTACAGATCCCTGACAGGGTTTCTGCCGGGAAAAATATGCTTGGGATCAATGTGGGTGCTGAAGGCAGGTGCCTGGGGGGCCCGCCCCTATAAAAAATTAGATTTTAGAAGCTTGGCGATGTGATTTCCCAGCATTTCGGAGCCAATTCCAAGAAAAGTATAGCTGACAAAATCAACCAATTTTAGTGCCATCAACACGACACCTAGTTTGAGGTAAAATTTACCTCAAAATACATGTAATTCAAATAAAGCAAACAGGAAAAGGGATTCCAAATAACTATTGCTTACTGTGTTTGTGTATTCCTTTCACACACTTAACAAGAGAAGGACATCGGAGCGATGTCAATGGTTTCCGATGAGAAGTTTACTACTCTAGAGCTAGTAATCTGTGACCTTGACCTCTGACCTTGAGAAGTATTGCGTAACTGGAACAGGGATCCTTGATTAATCAAATAGGGGATGGTTAATGCAGGCTTCTAATTAGTTTTCACCTGAAATTCTGAGTAGATTTGCACTTTAGAACTGTTTGACCTTGACCTTGACCTCTGACCTTCAAGGTCATTGTGTAATATGAAAGCTCATCCTTGATAACCTAGGTGTAGATGAAGCTTTTTGGCTTCCACCATCACCAGGTTCTGCCTCATGTTATTTGTGATGGTTGGCTGTGACCTCTGACCTTGAGACGTATTGCATAACTGGGACAGGATCCCTGATTAAACCTATCGGGGATGGTAAATTCAGGCTTCTAAATCGTTTTTCCCTGAAATTCCGAGGAGATTTGCGCTTAAGAACTGTTTGACCTTGACCTTGACCTCTGGCCTTCAAGGTCATTGCGTAATCTGAAAGCTCATCCTTGATAACCTAGGTGTAGGTGAAGGTATTAGGTCTCTACCATCACCAGATTTTGACCTATGTCATGTTATCAAATTTGAATATCAAATCTCACCACGATATCAGCAAATATCATGCGACCGAGCAGGTGCAAACTGAAAATTTCAGTTGCAATAACATCTGTGGATGAGCAATGATGTTGTGATACCAGCTTTAAGTCACTTATGCAGCGGTCAATGGAAACTCTGTACCCCCCCTAGTCAGGAATTCGACGTTATTTCGACGCCGAGACCGTCGAAATTCTGTCGAATTCTGAATTAGCAAAACGTCTAAAACCTGTCGAAATGAAGAAAATACGATGGTGAATAATCGTCGAATGCCTGAAAAACGTGGATATGTTTTTAGGNTACCGGGTAGCTCCCAGACGTCATCAATACGCACAAATAAGCCTTCTGAAAATTAAAGAAAATGGTTAATTCGAGAAAAAAATATACCTTAGTTTTTCACCAATGCAAATACCAATACGCCTTGCAAAAAGTGACTAAGTCCAAATCAATTTTTTTCATTTCGGGGAAACTAGCTTTAAAGAGCACAAGGAGTCCAAAAAGCCAGTAGTGCCTTTTTTACCTACCCGGTGATTTTTATGTGCCTTTTTTACCGGTGCCTTTTTTACCAGTGCTTTTTTACCATTGCCTATTCTACCAGTGCCTTTTTTACCAGTGCCTTTTTACCGTGCCTTTTTTACCAGTGCCTTTTTTACCGTACACCATACTTCACGATGTCCCAAATATACTTGTCGTTCTTTGCGGGACTAAACTGCCCATAGACACGTGCGAACTGAATAATGTCGAAAGACAGAGGTCTGTCTAACTAATCGATCTTGGGAGTTCTCGAGTTGTTCATTTCTTGATTTCTCGGTTTACCAATACCCGATGGCAAAAACGGCGGGATGACCCCTGGGGTGACCTTTGGGCATTATGTAACGCGTGCTATGATTGGTGCAAAAGTTTACGACTTGCCGTTGAACACAGCTAGCCGTAATGTTTACATGAACGTTTCGTATTATCAGTCTAAATCAGTGAGTTATAGTATGATTGTGTGCTACAATCTTATCATACTAGATAAGATATAATTACCTGGTAACTACCCAAAATAAACAGTGTTTGTAATTTTATAGCGTGGTGAAACTGTTTTGGTAAGATGAAAATCGAACCTTGGGAATTCACTGCCAACTCTGCTTGGTCTACCCCTTTAAAGGGAGACTCCAATCTGCTTGGTCTACCCCTTTAAAGGGAGACTCCACTCTGCTTGGTCTACCCCTTTAAAGGGAGACTCCACTCTGCTTGGTCTACCCCTTTAAAGGGAGACTCCACTCTGCTTGGTCTACCCCTTTAAAGGGAGACTCCACTCTGCTTGGTCTACCCCTTTAAAGGGAGACTCCACTCACTGTGGAAAATTTGGAATTTTTGAAATGTCGTTGATACGTTCAAATTCATTGATATCTGCAACATGTCTTTTTTTTTTTAAATCAGCAAACTCATCATTTTAAGTACTTATTGGATCACAAGGGGAACATTGTACAGCACACTTGATGCCATATGTGCTCAATGCATTTATGAAGGAACAACCAATAGGCCTAGACAGTCACAGTATTAGCTCATTCACTACAAAGGTCGTCAGCCTATTGACACTAGTGACATCACAACTCATGGCAATAGTCTACATGGATTAATAAAGATTCAAAAGTTTTCAATGAGTGGAGTCGCCCTTTAATTTTCACATTTCTTTGTCTTTCTATTGACGAATATGGAGGAAGTCATAAAAAAGGATAGCCCAGGACTGGACGACTGTTTTAAGCCAATTTAGCCTAGAATAAAATCACTCCTCAGTGGTTCAAACTATCATTGGACGTTGAAGTTGCTGACATAACATGCACTGATACAAAGCAATGCTTTGTAAAAAAGTAAAGATACATGTATAATAATTTTTTCTGAAAAATCTTTATTCGACATTCATAAAATATTACAGTAGAACCTCACCTAACGGACACGTCAATACAGTGGACACCTCAAGATTACGGACCGATTTGTCCAGTCCCGAATTTTCCAAAGACTGGTGTCCGTTAGTTTCAATATTGCGGACACCTCACTATTATGGACAGCTGAGCTCAGTCCCAAGGGTGTCCGTTAGGTGAGGTTCTACTGTAATTCCCTGGTGTGGTATTGATTTTCGTTTTCCAGCAAAATCACTGTTTATTTGGCATATTGATTCGCCATTTTGTGGTATTTTTTTTAAACGCCTGTGTTGTTTGTCAGTTATTCATTTCAAACTGTGTGACGCAGCGAATCATTCGGCAGGAGATAGGCGGATCCATGTCGTGACCCAAAGGCGGGCCTCCGAGTGACCATGGTGACAGCTTTCCGGTACGAAACCTATGGTCGGTTATTCCCGCAGATTTAGACGGAGCTTGATTTAGACGTTTAAAGTGGTGACGAGGAGGTTATGGAGCCTTCATTTTGTTCGAATCCCGTTTTTATTTCAGTAGGGTAAGACGGGGCTATTTGGGCCTCGGGGCTATTTGGGCCTACAACCTAGAAAATGGTCTGCTGCATCATAATAGTGTGATTTTCCAAACATCTCTGGCTTAGCTCTATTTCAGACTGACCTGTTAATTGATAAAACAAACAACTCTGCTATGAAGGGTATGACCCTCAGCAGCTCAGTCCACATTTGTACTGCCAAGTGGCAGGGTCACAAAACCCAACTTCAGTTTGAGGTTTCTAAAAGGCAAGTTGAACAAAATATTTTTCATTGAAATTCCAAGTTATTTGTTGTTGCAGTAGTGTTAGATGTTAGGAAAGTAATTTTGGAAAAGATTCTTTGATTCATGCAGGTGTTTGGTGCTGACACATAAAAAGGCTAATCTTCACCAGTGGGGCTATTCGGGCCCCCAGTACTGGGGCTATTTGGGCCCCCTTGTATTGCCTTGTACTGATGTTGAGAAGTTATTATGAAGCCTCCCATAGAAAGGATAACCACTCAGAATAAATTTTAACCCTTTCAAGCCCAAAACCATGGTTCGGAAATATGAACGAAAGACTGGGCCAGGCCTCTATAGCCCCAGAAAAATGAATCTTGCCATAGATGCTGTAAAGGGTGGGTCCATGGGCACCGGGAAAGCTCTCTAGCCCTGAAATTCTTTGGAAGGGGTAAATGCCTGTGGATCTAAATCCAGACCTGGCATTTTCTGGCTTCATTCCCTCATTCCATAAGTCTTTCAACAGAGCTGGGAAGCCTTCCTTGTTCAATGTGGTCGTGTTGATGATGGCTCCAATTCTGATACATTTATTGGATGTGACCTCTGTCCATTTTGGTATTGCATTGACCCTTGCTCAGGATTGGACATTGATCCAAACACCGATATTGCGGAAATTGACTTTATCTGCCCCAACTGTGGCTGAACTATTTCACAACCAAAGGGTTAAACACCTCTTCCTGACCTACAATAGTTGTCTTAGCTAGAAATTAGACGTGGCGTTTAATTTAATTTATTTTCATTGAGTATTTATCAAATATGTTTACTGTCGGATGAAATCAAAAGATAGGCCCAAATAGCCCCATTTGGCGGGGCTATTTGGGCCTCTGACTTTTTTGCTTAACTTTGCCAGTAATTCAGAGAAATGGATTAATAGGCATGAAATAGTATTTTGATTATATAGAATACATAATTAGCTGTAGGCAGGAACAAAGAGTTGCTTCTTTCCTTGCTTAATATTTGCCACTGGGTGAAATGACTGAAAAAGCAGGCCCGAATAGCCCCTTCTTACCCTATGTGAAGATTTTCCTTTGTAAGTTACGAGAGAAGTACCATTTATTTGTTGGATTCTGACGTTCAAGTTGTCTTCTTTACACGACCACGATTCAGTTGTAAATCTGCGTAAAAAACCGCCCATAAAAAACACACTTTTATGACGCATTCCATCCCTGTCGGAACAGTACGCTAGGCATGCTATTTTTACGGCATGCCCTACAGGCGTAGGGCCTAGCCTACCTACTCTACTGTTTCGGTGATGTAGGCTACCGTAGGCTACTAGGCCTACTACCGTCAGGTCAATTGCCAATTGGGCATTATACATGAAATTCCATCCCATTCAGGCCGACAGATAGGCAATATCGCGACTTGTTTCTCTACTTCGTTCATTCACACCCACGCTGGGGAATCAGTTCTGCGCGATACCGTGCGATGGCCGTTTTCCGAGTCCGGGTTTTGCAAACCTCCGTGCCAAAATGGCCGACTCGGAAGAAAATGAACAGGACCGGCTACAAAAATCTGAAACTGGAGACAGAAATGTCATCGAATCTGAGTAAGTAAGGCGTACAGTCGGATCTCAGTGGTTTACTGCAGCTCTGTGAGAAATTTGGTGTTGTAACTCATTTTCGTTAACGAGTTTGAGCTGTAAAACCGGCGCGGTGTCATACTCATTGCTGTTGGCACCGGCGTCCCCCGTAGGCCTCGTCGAGACCACAGTCTTATCAAGNACATTCGGGTTTCAGCTCAGTCTTTTCTAGAGTTTCAGATTGTAAAGTTCCACTTGAAAAAGACCCCGGTTGGGGTCGAAAATTCGTGAATCTTGGAGATTGACTTCTTGTTTATTATCCTACTATATTACGATATTATTATAACTTACAAAATTTTTATGACCTGGACTCGCGTCGAGGTAAGTTGGATTCTCCCGTACATTTTAGCCTCATGGTGCACAAGGTTTTGTTGTGCTTCTTGCAGTTTTGTTACCACTACCATACTTCATTTTCCACCCCGCCCTTTCTCAAAATACTGCATAAAATCAATGATGAAAGGTGAGATAATTTTTACTTCGGCATGGTTGGCCGTGATATGTTCCCTCAATGCTCAGCTGAGCGCTCGGCCCCTGGGCCTCTTGTTGAGTAAAGATGACCGTTCATGTGCACCACCGCTGAGACAACCATCTTGGCATTTCTCGCCGACCATTTGTCCCCTTCGATCCCATTGGCCAGAGTTCTCATCCGACACCGTTCGCTCAGGTCATCAGCCTGCCACCAGCAGAGTGCAATAAGAGATCACAAGTAACACTGCAATTTCCTTCTGTTTGCTGTGATTATCCCGACCACTGCTAGCTTGTGCTAAACAACATGTAAATCGCCCGGCAACTAGCTACGATTACGCTACATGACGGTAGTTTTGGAAATTGGGTGTGCAGTTAGGTTTGTGCCGCTAGCAGATGGATAATCAAACCTCATCGTGTCAATTACCCTTTTTTCCGGCCAAATGTAACACCGGATTTTAGGGACCGTCTCAAAAATACCTTGAAGCCAAAGAAGTGTAATTTTTTTCACTTCTGTCTTGACCCCCTCCCCCCTCAGAAGTGAAACTTCGTCATCCAATTGGCTTCACTCATGGGTGGTATTACACAAATCTCATTAAAGATGTTATGAGTGGTTCTCTATACCAGACCCCCACCCCATAACATAATGAATGTAGTTTTTTTTTCACTATTTCTCTATTCTGAAGGAAGATGTAAAGTGTATTTTTTTAAGAAATTCCATGAAGCCAATTTTTTTCAAGAAGTGAAATGGTGACCATGAAGTTAGCCACCTCCTCCCCCCAGTGAAAAAAAATTACACTTCGTTGGCTTCAAGGTATTTTTGAGACGGTCCCTTAGAAACACCCTGGCCTGCCTCAACAATGAGGAGTAGGCGGGCGCCACGGGATAAAAGAAGAAGTGTGATCCGTTGGGTTATTAGAGATAATTTCGAGATCTTTTGAAACGACGGGATATCATCCCTTTTTTGTTTGTTGAGAGCAGTTCATAATATCATTGACGAAAATTACGGAATAATATCTACATGTACACCCTTGATCAAAAGTAAATGCACAGCTAATAAACTTAAATATTTCCCCAACTCTTCAGCGGATCAACCTTTGCTTTTTACGGCAATTACTTAGGGCATCAAGACACATTTTGAGACTAAAAATATCATGAACTTGCATGAGTTGTATTTTTGACAAAAGTTTGAAATTTCCGTAAAAAAGTGTGATTTTCAATCGCATATTTTTTAGAAGTGAAACCAACGTCACTTTAAAGCCTGTTTGTTTCCCAGCAAATTTATTTTTTCAGGTTTAAAAAATTCCGTCGTGAACAGAAGTTACAGAGCATTTTCCAAAATGAATTTCGTTCGGTTTTCCAGTAAAGTCAGGGCTATTCGTTCCGTCTCATTTAGATCTACCCAGCCTGCTGAATATAGTGAATAGGCCTATTCATGGCCTAGTCAACAATAGTTGCTCCTGATGACACTCCATCGAGTAATCCAAGGCCAGGCGGTCTTTTGTGTGAGATGAGTGCCGGTGTCAGCTTTCTTAATTCCTCCTTACAATTCCTTCCCGATGAAGGCAGGAGAGGCTACGTAACCTCTTATGGAATTGACGCCATTTACTAACTTGACCTACGATGAAGGGGACTCGTTATTCCGTGAGCTTGGTCTTGGGACAATAAGGAAAGGTCGACTATAAAATAAGACTTAACTGTTGACTGGAGTTTCGACTGAAAATTTCGAATAAATTCTTCATAATTACGACATGGAAGCTCCAATTGAAAAATTGAAAATTTATTCGTGTATAGAAACAGGAAAGCTTTAAAATGACATTGGTTTCACCTCAAAAAAATATGCGATTGAAAATCACACTTTTTTATAGAAATTTCGAACTTTTGTCAAAAATATAGCTCATGCAAGTTCGTGATATTTTTGGTCTCAAAATGTGTCTTGATGCCCTAAATAACTGCCGTGAAAAGCAAAGGTTGATCCGCTGAAGATTTTGGGAAATATTTAAGTTTATTAGCTGTGCATTTACTTTTGATTAAGGGTGTACGTAGTGATCTTTACCGTCATACGGTTAATTATCACAAAAAACTGATAGGGGATATGCGGATTAAACAGGTATAGGCCCACTAGCCTACTTGTTTTAGTGTTTTCAAATACTTATGGTTTTTGTTGGTGCCTTCACCTCGGTATTTATAGGCCTACTAGCTTCCTGATTTGAATGGTTATTCCACTTAATCAAGCTTTGGAGAAAAATGGAGACATACATGTACATATATTCAATATAATCACAGTCTTGCAGCATGGGCACGTAGGTGCTTAAGATGGCCTTTGCAAGGGGTACATGTACGTGGTTAAGCCTTGATGAGGACATCGATGACCTACATACACATGCAGGGAGATAGCAACCTATTAAACCCAAGCATTCCCAAATCGAGTCTTGAATGGGTTACATAGACCTGGTTTACTGATGACGTAATTTACGATTGTGGACTGAAAAGCTGTCAATTCCTATAGAGAAAATTGCTGTAGACGGTATATGGCGCAATAACAATAATTCATGGTTAAAAGACTACAACGAAATTTATTGTCTTCCCCCAAAAATGTGAAAAAGAACTATATCTGCCTTTATGCTGATGTCCCCAGTACAGATTTTGATTGAGACAAAGACAATTAATGGATGTCAATTCATATAGAGAAAATTGCTGTAGACGTATGGCGCAATAACAATAAATCATGGTTAAAAGACTATAACGAAACTTATTGTCTTCCCCCAAAATATGAGAAAGAATTATACCCGGCTTTATGCTGAATGTCCCCAGTACACATTTTGATTGAGACAAAGACAATTAATGGATGAAGTTGTCAAATCTCACATCAAGGGAAGCATCCACGGGCGTAGCAAGAGATCCAGCACCGTGTTGGGAACGAGATGGTGAGATTACTTTCTATTACCCCTAGACGATTTAAGAGAGAATTATCTTATCACACAGGATGGAGAGAGAAAGTTATCTCGTATCGGATTTGTTACCGATGAAGAAGATGATGTTATTACGAACGGCATTAAACGATGCCAATGCATCTCATTAACGGTATATCCCCAGTGCAGCATTTTACAGATCGGTCTGTTTACATGGAACAAGTACGTGTACGTCCACACAGTCTAATCACGCGTACATTTTGTAATCCTTTGGTGTAAGATGGGGATTTGGCCTAGTGGTTAAGGCGTGCTGCTGCTACTGGCGATTGATGCCTAATGCGAGGGTCCGTG
>NMRB01000949.1:110150-146022 GCA_002633025.1 Notospermus geniculatus | reverse complement strand
TTTATAATTTGTGTGAATGGGAGGTACGTTTTATTGTATTTCATTGTGTAGGTCTACTCGAAACGGGAGACATTCGTTAGAAATGTTGGCAAAGAGATTCTTCATTAAACAATCAGCATTAGCTTAGTGAGAGATCCCTCTACAAAGTTATGTAATGATTTTTTAAGATAGTACTTTACAGCCAAAAACAATGGCATGAAACTTCGATGTGGGCGTACACATGGATTTGCGGCCTATTGTAAGTTCATGCTAAATAGGTATAAAGAGGAAGGGCCTGGCGCCTTATTTCCAATTGTTACCGCTTGGTGTCAGCAGCGCATGGGACCTCACAGACTCATTAAAATTGAGAATAATATCGTCTTCTAACACCCGTGAGAAGCTCTACTGCAATGCTCATAAGCACGGCATTTAATCGCATAGCTTGTTTCACGTGTCCAATTTCGACATTGGGCTATCACCAAGTTATTGGTATCCAGCCTTGTGGGTTATTACGGCTTTGTTCCCCTAAGTATGATGGATGTGTCACAGACACAATAGTCCTTAATGATCTCATTCACAGAGCGGCAATCTCGCAGCCTGACTTGAAGGGGCATTAGGCGCCTTCTTGGAAATGAGCAAAAGAACTTGGCTGGCCGAAGGATTCCGGAAAAATTGACCATTGTCACTCTGGTGTAGCTACATGTATACCTAACACCCTATGGAAGATACAAGCATCATTGTTCAAAGTAACTGTTTTTCGCCATACACTTGTTAGAACCCTCCGTTTTTATGGACGATTGTCAAACACGCTCGTAACCTGGGGTGGTGTTCCCGAAGCCATCTTTAGCGTAACGAATCCCTTACAGCGTCGTTAGCCCATCGTAGAATACGCGACGCTGTTCCCGAAAGGCTCGTTATGGTTAACGTATTCGTTATTTTAAAGAGNAATACAGCTACAAAATACACAGCGCTTTATCCAGTGTCGGCCTGGATTCGAGGTTGAAAACTGGTGTCTCAGGGAGCATTCCATATCTTACGTCCCACGCCTAGTTCCCAATCCTCTGTGTACCTCCGTTGCTAAGGTGAATCGGCTGGCGTATCCTAGATGCACAGCGTCAACACCACTGGTAATGACGTCATAACGTCGTGCCGTGTTTTGATATTGACGACGTCGTCAGTCTGATCGAAGCCAGACTGCACTTTACAGTTAGGCCTGCAGTAATTAATAAGTAGGCCGAGACATGGACTATTCGCTTTGTTTCCCCCGGTTTTCAAACCAATCCAGCTGCTATCCGTCAATAACTAACAGAGGTAGGTGATTTTGATGCCTCAGTTGTTTGTAGGCCTACGCCCCACTCACCACTGAAACTTTGAATCGAGAACAAAACACGATCATCTGACGGCTGACGGTTGCTAGGCCTATGTCATCGTCATGGAGATTTCTCGGCAAGTCGCACATGTGCAGCAGTAGCCGTTTTGACCTGTCATCCAACTTTCAACGTAGTCGAAGGACTGCCGGCGAGTTGTTGGTTTGTTACCCACTTTGCGTTTTTATATGTGGGACCCTGGCCTCGATATAATCATGAGACAATAATTATTTCAAATCGTTACCGACATGAAAATCAGTACCGGTCGGTATAGGCCTATTCAGAAAAACTCGCCCAGTTGGATCGCCGAATGCCATATGGCGATGTACGTGGGCGTAGGCCTAGGCCTAGATCATGTAGATGGCGAATTCATACATTCTTCGCTCGCCTTCTCGCTACGCTTTGGTGAGATAGTCGGGGAAACTAGTGAATTTCCCTGTCCCCAACTCGTACCACACCTTTTCACAGCGCGATAAGGGCTGCCCTGTTGTAGAAATATCGAAGAAAATCGTGAAAATGCCGCCCGCCGATTGCCGAAATCATTCACTGATGTACAGACTTTGGACGTCCTAAAAAAACAACGGGAAAAATGCATGCTCCCATTCCGNTAAAATGCCAGTTTGTGATGAATAATTTTGTGTCAGGTTGGTTTCCCCAATCCTGGGTAAGGTTACGTCTTTTGGCCTTATTTTTGGCATGATGTGAATATCATTAAAAAAGTCACTTTTTGAATCAACTAGACTTGGTACGTGATAAAATACGTTGCCCACAAGGTCAGGAGACATTGAGGGCAAAGCCTCGGGAGACATATCATCCCAGCGGGGGACATTTATTTTTAATATGTCAGCCTCCATTTCGGGCAACATTTTTGATGAGTTGGTAACACTCGGGGGTGGCTTGTCAGATTTTGTCCTTATACAGCAATGAGGATTCTGTGTGATTGCTGCTGGTGCTGGCGTAACGTCATTGTGATGACAGTTCCAGGTAAAGTAGTGTTTCAATGCCAGTTGATTCGGAGCATTGTGTGTTGACAATTGTCAACGTTCTTGTACAGCTCCTTTGCAATGGACTGTCACCTGGGATGTTGTCTGATGTCCTTGTCCTTGTTCAACCAACAAGGGTGGTCGTTGGAAGCGAAAAAACGTCATTTCACTGAAAAATGTAAACCACCTTTAAGATTTAATTCAGGGCATTTCTAATTCTAGAATTTCATGTTATTTCAGAGGCAAAGTTCAGGTGGATTTGGTGGGTCAGATCGTGATGCCTTGTTCAGTGGCTCCTCAGATTTTGATGTAAGTGCTTCATGCATTTTAATACCGTCCTGAATCTTTTTTCAGATCTAACAAGTTTGATGTGATAAATTGTTGATGTCGTGATACTTGGTTTTTGTAAGGATTGAGTACACGAATCCAAAGGGTGACATCGGTTTGAAATAGGCAACAAATTGACTCAAATATTCGTGTAAAACGAAACATCTACTTTAGCTACTCCTTAAGTTTTCTATTCGTGACAGTCACATCACGAATCCGCTCATGAAGGAAATTCCAGAGAGTCTCGTTCTCAAAGCTCTCAGGGACCGATCCCCAGAGACCCAATAGTATGAACATCAAAAGGACAGAAGCAAGGTCATCCTGTTGAACGAATCGGAAGCCCGCGAACGAGCCCCGGAGACTACATGTAGGTCTCGCTTGAGCCAGGAATCCACCATTGATTTTCAAGCTGATTTTGCGTTGCGACTTGCTTTGCAACTGGCCACTCGATCGCCGTAGTGGACTCGGCACTAGACGTGATATCCACCACCAATGGCGAAGATGTGGTCAATTTCAGTCGGCAATCGGTCGGCGACAAGTGTAACGTTTTTCAGTGTCAGTGGACGTTTCTTCGGTGTGATTCCCATTGTTCGGAACACACTGGGAAACGGATTCGCTGTTTCTCTGTGTGTCGCCAATTGTCAAGTCGGCGCTTATTCCGTCAGTCTATTGTAATGTCACACTGACACACGGGCCTCACTGAAAAACGTTACAACTGTATCAGTTCCTTGCCATCGTATTCAATCGCAGGTAGCAGGTTGCAAAGCAAGTCGCAACGCAGAAAATCAGCAGTGGATTCCTAGTACGAGATACATATCAGAGGACGCTGTTCGCAGATAGAAAAGAGTGAGCTTACCATGATTAAATACATGTACCTTCTGCTTACTACAGTAATATGACACACATGCATGTCACTGGCAAACTTGTGGAGCAATTTATTGCGAATTTCGCTGCACTGGTGTTGAATTTTAATAGTCATTAACGGATATCCAAAATGAACTAGTTTTGGAAGTCGAGCTTGAAACACACCATGGCTAATGTGCACTTGTATCAACCTTGCGCATGAAACGTTCGTCAAAAAACTTGGCAAAAACACAAGTTCACCACTGACCATTTACATTATTTACTACACTAGATAATAGTTGTTAGAATATCATGTCACTGTGTTAACAGACCTAAATTTTGGCGTTGACGTTTTATATACATACATGTAGATGTTGAATCTAGGTGCCCACAGGTCGACATTGCGTCTTGAAGCAACTCGACGGATCCGTCGCAGATAAAAAAAACATCACACGCAGGTCGACATTTCAGTGATTGGTAGCAACTCAGAGCAACTGGCAGTTACCTCGAACAACACGCTCAACTAGCGGGTCCGGCAGTTGCTCGGAGACGGGAGCGCGCCGCTCAGGTCGACAAAATCGGCAACTGAGCAGTCACTCCGAGTGGCCTCCATCGCCGGAAAGCTAGTTGCCGCGAGTTGTTTCAAGACGCAATGTCGACCTGTGGGCACCTTGAAGGCTTTAACTGAAGGCGATTCCGGAAAAAGAGAACGAGCCCTTATTTAAGACACGTGTTCTGTTGGATGGCATTAACTAAACAAAGCGTCTAATGTAAAGCGATGATTGCAATCACGAATCTGTCTCTTCATTATGACACCGCTTGACCTGTTCATTTAATGACCTCGGGGAATCATGCTGAGGCTATCGGGGATTCTTAGCTTCCCTTCGACACAGCCCGATGAGTTGCACCACGATTTGGCATCAGTGGCGGGGTCGTAGAGCTAGCACAAAGAACCACTGACAACCCCACTATGGATTGCGTAAGAGTTAATGATCCTCTTTCAACCGCAGACGGGTGGGTTTCAAAAAGTGTTCCGTCCGACACCAGAAAATTTTGACCATTCTTTTGTCTACTGGTGAAAGGCTGTTTCTTGAAACTACGAATTTTATGTCAGATCTAGGTATCATGGAGCTCTAAATGATGGCACTGCAAACTAATTGATCTATTAACCATTTAAAGTCTGACAGCAGAAAGTAGTTTTGGTGTCGGACGGAACGATAGATTTTGCTGGTAAGCTCAACAGTTTTTGATACCCTCCTTCAAATGAGTGTACACTGTACATCCCAGATGGAGAAACTAATAGTTAAAGGTCTTATCAAATACTACATTTACTTTTTGGAAAATCAATGGCACAAATCTTTGTGATTATTTCAAAGTTAAATTTTGCCCCATTTTCTTGGGTGACCAATTTTGAAACACACCCAGACATCAGCTATCGAATGTAGTGGTACCTGACTTTATTTAATATATAATGATGAGTCGCATATGCCCCCCACGTTACACCTTAGGCTACCTGTTAAAACTGACACACACGTTCCATCGCTTATCGTGACTCATTGTTGATTAAATTCCCCCGTATAAACTTTATTAGGTAGACGTGAGTGGCATGGAGAAAAATGAAATAAAAAAAGAAGAGAAAATGCAATAGGTAGCTCGGGAGATTTTTTATGTGAAGGTTCAGGTGGAACAGGCTTTGCATTAGGAGCAGTCAGCCGCGCGTATTGCCAAAAGATGGCAGCAAAGTTCTAGCGGACCAATACACAGGAAAATCCACGTGATTGGTGCTCGATCAAGAATGAATGGGTCCGCTGTATGCATTGAATTGGGCCGTAGTGACACCTATTGGTTAACTCACCGACAGCTCCTATTCATCACACAAAAGTGCCTCTCAAAAGTTCTTAATTCAGGAATACATGTAATTGTCCCCTTCAAAATCGGGTTTTCTGATCGGTTAAATACTGGGGTGGCCTCCTAGGGGCCAAAATGAGTCTTTTGAAAAACAATTCTATCTCTCCCTCAATCAGGTCAAAAAGAAACGTAATAGGCCTAAGTCTGTACATGTATTTACCTCACCTTATTTTAAAGCCCCTCTGTATTGAATTTTACGAAAGTTTCAAAGCGTTAGCTAAGGAAAGTGCAGGTGGAGGTATCACATCTCATGAAGGTCCCAAAAATGCTTGCTTTATATGTCACAAAGAAACTTTCAAACGCACTGAACTGCTGTTGAATTTCCGAAATAGAGCAGTGTGTTTTGAGGATCCTAAGTTTTCGTATTATGACCAAAAATGTTGACGAGTATGTGAACGAGCTTGAGGTTTGGGTTGAGGCGTGAAAGGATGGTGTTTTAAACTGATACGTCGCCCCATTGAGAGGTACTGCATGCAGATCCAGTGGTCGAAGTGCGTGAAGTATCTGCCATGATAAACAAACCAGGGTGATTATTCCTAACGTCCAGTCGTGCCAGTCTCCTTCGCCTGGCGAACCGAGAATCAGTACACAAAGTCTACTGTATGGTTCAGTAAGTTCAGTTACTAGTGATTCGCCTCCATGCCCTCAGCTAAGGTTTACAAGTTAGGTTTGTGTGATAACTTCGTACACGTGTGTTTACTAAACCATGATAAAACCGATTGGCAAAAATCGTCTGATTGGTGATACCGTCATACAGACAATAGTGAGGTTTCGCAAATCTGACGAAACACGAAGTACGAAATACGAAATTCAATTTCATTTCCAGGACCTTATGCATTTGTGGAGATGGTTGTAACACAAATGCCCCTGCTGCCAGTGCGCCGTCTTTTAGCATATCATGTAACACCGCAAGAGTATCAATGGTGCATCTTGAATTTTCTAATTTCGTATCTACATGTACGAAGTCGAAACGAAAGATAAATTTCAAAGCTTTATCGTAACTCTATACTATCGGTCTAACCTCATACGCTAAAAGACGCTCTTGCAGCAGGCGATATTTGTGGTACCAACCATCTCCAGAAATACATTAGGTCCTTGGAAATTAAGTTGAATTTCATTTTTCGAACTTCGTGTTTCGTCAAAGTTACGAAACCTCGCTACTAGAGAAATTTCGCAAATCTGACGAAACACGAACTACGAACTACGAAATTCAGCTTCATTTCCATGACATAATGTATTTCAGAAGATGTGGTTGGTACCACGAAAATCGCCTGCTGCGAGAGCGTCTTTTAGCGTTATGACGTTTAAGGTTTAAGGTTTTAAGAGTTTAAGGTGTATATTAAACTTTTGAAATTTATCTTTCGTTTCCACCTCGTGTAGATACCAATTACTGGAAATTTAAGAATTCAAAATGGACGCACCATAATTCTCTCGGTCTTACATGATATGCTAAAAGACGCACTGGCGGCAGGGACATTATTGTGGCACCAACCATCTCCAGAAATATATTGGGTCCGGGAAATGAAGTTGAATTTCGAATTGCGTACTTCGAATTTCGACAGATTTGCGAAACCTCGCTAATGTCTGTCTGGTCTATCAGCGAGCTGTTATCCGCCTCTCGGCCACGTGGGATTGCGTGCACATGTTCATGTAACAGAAACATATGAGCGGTAACAATCCATTTAACGTCTTTTCCCGCTGCCCCACACATGTGGCTACTCCTTTCCACGAGGTTCCCCATGGCGTTTGCTGTGAGCGATGCGATTTTCACAGGCATTGTTCTACGTGTAATTATCCCGCCAAGTATATTGCTATCGAAATACTCTCTAAACGCTGAGTGTGAAAACCGCATCGCTCACCGACAAAATTCGGCGGATACCGCTGTAGTCGTGGAAACGGACCTTAAAGGGAGACTCCATTCATTGTCTAAAATTTTGAATTTTTGAAATATCGTTAATACAGTCAAATCCTTTGTTATCTGCAACATGTCATATTTTTTTAAATCAGCAAACTCATCATTTAAGCATTTTTATTGCATCCCAAGGGGACCATTGCACTGCACATGTGATGCCAAATGTGCCCAATGCATGAAGGTAAAACCAATAGGCCTGAGCAGTCACAGTACTGGGGAGGTTTCGAAATCAAACGATAAACCAAACTTGTACGACAACGTTATTTTTCATACTACACATTAACCAGATTTTGCATTGCATTTTCGGTAGAAAAATAAAGTTGTCGTTAACGTTTACGTTTATCGTTGGATTTCGAAACCTCCCTATTAGCTCATTCACTACAATAAAGGTCGTCAGCCAATTGACACTAGTGACATCACATGGCAATAGTCTCCATGGATTGATAAAAATTCAAAAGTTTATAAATGAGTGGAGTCTCCCTTTAATATTTTTCATCTGGTATCTTCCAGCTACTGGTCCCGAAGTGACGTTTTCAACATCATTAATTTTCTTCTCTAAAATGACAACCAGCGTTATAATTTTTATTCTTTAGCTGTCGAATTGCATTCATACGCCATCAAACACTGACAGAATCGCTTAGACTATTAAACAGCTCATCTAAAAATCATGATGGATCGTCTACCACTGACGATGCATTCCTAAGAATCAGCACACCTTGCACTAAGGCGTGAGAGTGTTTTTATCACTCATTGCGCACATGATCAACCACACTCAGATTATAACATGTCTCAGTGTTTACTAGCCTCAAATCATTAGCCTGATGTTGAGAAACGGGAAACAGAGGATTCATATTACAATGATCTGGGCGTTGAGTAATATTGCTTCTATGGAGAAACCTCCTCGACTCCAAAATACAGCCAGTTTGTATTATACAGTCATAACTTTCATTTATACCGTTATTGGCGCTGTTCTATGCTTGTATCGCCTTAAGCTAGGAATCCACCATTGATTTTCAAGCTGATTTTCATACTGCGAATTCACCAGATTATACATTGCATTTTCGGTACAATAAATAACGTTGTCGTAAAGTTAACGTTTATCGTTTGATTTCTTAAACTCCCTAATATCATGTACATGTAGACGAACGTTAATAGTTTGATGGCTGAGAGTGGTAAAAGGTTTGATGAGTTACGTCTGAAGCTAGGAATCCACTGCTGATTTTCTGCGTTGCGACTTGTTTTGCAACCTGCTAGCTGCGATTGAATACGATCGCAAGGAACTGATTCCGGTCGCCGACCGATTGCCGACTGAAACTGACCACATCTTCGCCATTGGTGGAAATCACGTCTGGCGAGTCCACTAACGGCGATCCAGTGCACAGTTGCAATGCAACCCAGTTGCAAAGCAAGTCGCAACGCAAAATCAGCTTGAAAATCAATGTTGGATTCCTATCTTGAGAGCGATCAGCGCTGATCAGTACACGCCAATGCTTCCAGAGTGTTTTTCCAAAGGTTTTCGCCACATCGCTTGTTGGCGAAATTGTCTTCGCTTCGCTTCGCCATTTCGCTTGCAGTCTGCATGTGGCCTTAGAAATCCACAGATACATGTATCAAACAATACAAAACTGACACCAATCGGAGCTATCAGTCAGTTGACCAATATGTGTCACTACGCACCAATTCAGTTGCTTCTCCCAGCGGACCTATTCATGTAACTTGATTGAGCACCAGAGCTTTTTCTACCCTCTTCAGGCAGTAAGCGCGCTGACTGCTCCTATTGTTAGCACATGTATGTCAAAATATTATTAAAAAGTGCACACTCTGTACATTTACATGTACAAATAGAACTTGAAGGCATTCGTTTGACAGAAATAACATTTAATTTGTTGTTTACCCAAATAATGCTAAATAATCACACGGCATATTATTTCCGTTGCATTTGTAAAGCATCATCGTGTTTTATGGATTCGGGAAAAAAGAAGAAATAATAGACTGCTAAATGTTCACGTGATCAGAAGCAGGCAGATTTATCAAAGATGATTGCTTACCAAACAATTGTAAAGCGGCATAACGAAGAGGCATGACGATTAGGCAAACAAAGGATTCAGCAGCCGAAAAACAAACAAGACGATAAAACTCGTATCCTATACTTGGCTGGGATCAGACGTCCAGGAACATAGGGAGAAAAATCATACAGCCGGATATCACGGCAAGGATGATCGTTACAGAGAAGAGGTAGGGATTTATTTGAGGCATAGCCATACATTATCCAAAAGCCAATAAAGATGATCTGTACGCTATGAATAGCATATCAATTTGCTGAACATGACAATAAAAATACGCTTTGCTAAAGAGACTGGCCGGGTAGTAAAAAAAGTTGCTACATCAGTGTCTTTTTTTAATTGGTTGGCTTACTTTAGACATGTTAGATATTCCTAGCGTTAGGTCGAGATTGGTATATCCTTTTATATCAGCGTTAGGTCGAGATTGGTATATCCTTTTATATCAGCATTTCGTCAATCTTGCCTTCCTCCATAGATAATCCTACGTATGCTACATATGAAAATCTGACTCTATAAGAAAAGGTCTCAGGGCATCAGGTATTTAAGAAGCTATAACCATGTTATCGCAGTCACTGATTTAGTAAAAGGTTAATAAAGTTTGTTTGGTAAGTGGATTCCTCAGGGAGCGGGGAAGCGAAAATCAAATCACATCCTGAGGAGGCGTTGGGTCTCCTAGACGATTATTATAAGCAAACACTTGGCTGCCTGATGTTATAAATGGCTTCAGCAAATGTCAAAAAAGTATCACCTCGGAAAAAAGGTGTGCTACAGCGCCTTAATAGAGAAAATTGATAAATCTTTGATCGAATCCACGCGATGAAATGGGCATGAAGTACATTAACCCCTTAACGGTGTAATTTTTTAGTTAAAATTTTTCTTTTTAAAAAAATGCCAATTGACACATAAGGTTCCAGACGTGATATAACGTCCTACATGTACGCACTGTGAAGCGCCATTTCCTTGCAGGGCGTACTATTACGCCTTACGCAAGCTGAGATCCTCGGGTGTTTCCGGGGGTTCCCCAGATTTCGTATTATGACGTAATAGTGTGCCGTACCCAGTTAAGGGGTTTTAAGTGTTTTAGGCATCGACATCGGGAGCATGGTTCTTATGCAATTCCATGAGCTAGTGCATAATTTTCAAGAAAACATGACACCCGAAAAACCAAGTTTGAGCCATTTTCGAAACGATAACCACACGATATTACAGGACGTTCACAGTTTATTGGTCTTCCCTGGAAATTTTCTAAGTCCAAAAACTAGGCCCACAAAGGGAGGCCTAGGATGAATGGTATAAAGGTCGGATCACTTTCGTGGCAAGTTCTCGGCCAGGTGCAGTATATGGAGTGATTTTGGGAGGAATCGATTGTAATTACATGTAAATAGGCCCCTACTGATCAGTTTCACAAAGGTTGACCAGGGGTAATTCATGGTTCGCAAATTCATCACATTTTGTGGTTTGGACTCAGTCATTCGGTTCTTTGATGCCACGTCCTCAAGATCAACCATGATATTACCCCTGACCGGCATTGTGAAATTGATCAGTGGGGGTCTATTACAATTGATCCCTCCCAAAATCAATCCATACTCCACCTGGCCGAGAACTTGCCACGAAAGTGATCTGACTTTTATACCATTCACACTAGGCTTCCCTTTGTGGGCCTAGTTTTTGGACTTAGAAAATTTTCACCAAAGACCAATAAACTGTGAACTTCCTGTATATTCTTTACATTGTATAGTACCATCAGCTGTACAGACGGAAAACGTTCTCAGCTGTTAGCAGCAATTTATTACAATATGTCGACCTCTAACCGTCTCCTCAAACCGATTTTCCCCTCAAGAAACTCGTCAGACAGTGTTTGGGAAAGCGGTGCCTCCGTCGGTCCGATATATGGCAGACGAACTGAAGAAAAGGCAGAGGTCCTACTTGGACCACATCAATCATTCGGGAGTATCTTATCTTATCGAAAGGGCACTGTGGGCTGATACAAGTATTCATATGAAGGGATGGCAACCGATGTGAAGCAATGATTCATGTACATGTAATAATCATTGTGTCTCCAAAAAATGTTCACTTACATGTACGATCACACTGCACTACCCTCTTTCTGTGTACTATAGTTGGGACGACTTCAGCTGTATACATAGTACATGATTCCGCCATGATGGTCTTACGTTTACCACTGCGTAGTTGGTAAATACAACAAAACATGAGATCATTATGGAATGGTGGCATTTTAGAGAACGGACGATATACAGTGTATTTCTTGTGTAAACATACCTTTGACAATAGGGAGGTTTTGCAAATCTGATGAAACATGAAGTACGAAATACGAAATAGGATTTATTTCCATGACGTAATGTATTTCAGGAGATGGTTGGTACCACAAATATCGCCTGTTGCAAGAGTGTCTTTCAGCGTTTGACGTTAGACCGAAAGAGTTACGGTGTATATTAAACTTTGAAATTTATCTTTCGTTTCCACTTCGTACATGTACATGTAGATACGGAGTGGAAATTTAAAAATTCAAGATGCACCATAACACTCTCGGTCGTACATGATATGCTAAAAGACGCACTGGCAACAGGGACATTTGTGGTACTAACCATCTCCTGAAATACATCATGTCGTGGAAATGAAGTTGAAATTTGCATTTCGTACTTCGTTTTTCGTCAGATTTACGAATCCTCACTAATACCTGTCAGGAAAGTAAAGACCAATACACTCAGAATACCGAATGACGCAAAAACAGCTGCGAACATCATTTATATTAATGGCCGTCAATAAATAAAATAGAGAGGTAAGGTGCATGATACCCATGGCTTTGCTATACAATGCACCATCCTTCGAGCAAACCAGCAGAAATCAAATCACAGTTGCTAATTGAAGGACACGAAATCCCAGCCGACGTGCTACTCTTAGATTATCTAGCGGCAGTTTCCCTGCTACGAGTCAATCAACTCCAAATTATGCGGAGCCTAATTAAAGGCACTTAGCAGCCGCCAGGGATGGCACATTAATGTACAGTTGTGTTGGGTGTCTGGCGTAGGGTTACAAACCTAGTCTCCGGAATATAACCCCACTTAGAATCGAAATAGGTTCAGCGTAACAGTAGTAACCCACTTGGGTACGCGTCACCTCCTTGTCAACCTCCTCTAGCAATGAGGTATATCGAATAGATGTATTTTAGCGAGGCTGGGATAATAATGACGATGAATAAGGAAACTGTCACCTTTATATACATGTATTCGGTGAACTTGCAAATGACTGGAAATGGGACGAAAATAACTTCGATGAAGCTTTGATACAAATTCCTTTTCCATTTTTTCTACAATCATGTATATACAGACTGGCTTAATAAAAATGTTACACTTACAAAATGGTCAATATCTTTTATAATTTTGGCATTTACCCTAAAATATACATACTCTACTTTCATCGATTTAAGACCGGTTCTGGATATTCAAGCCACGCCCATTCTGTATAACTTTGACCTCATGGTTCGAATCCATGAATAGAGCTGACCATGTATGATTGACGTCTAGCCTGCCCCTGTGTGCTATGTTTACATCACAATTCGTAAGCAATGCCTGGATAACCGATGCCGAATGAGTAGGCCTACCGCACTCACTGACCGTGGGTTTTGCATAACGACTAGCACGGATAACTAGGCCCACCAGTAGGCCTATACGGGTGTTATTTGTTGAACATTTCTGTGAATTACCCTGTTACGTCATGGTCCCGGAACGACAAAACCCAACGGAAATTAATCAATCGCACAGTACACAGATTAAACCACAAATAGCAATCTCTTTATCGGTACTGACAACCACTAGTCACTTTCAGCCCACCAGCACGAGTAGAAAATGTGCGCCAATGAACAACAAGGGGTCGTGGGCCTATTCACGCTGTCCTGCACGGGGGCGGTCACAGGTACTTATAATGAACCGGTCTTAAATCGATGAAAGTAGAGTATGTACTTGAAGAGCAAGTTCTCTCGATTAATTTGACACCAGCAGATTCAAAATCCTTCCGTGGTTGACTGCACAGGACAGATTTTGTTGACTGATGTGAAATCTGACTTGCGCCATTGGTTGAATCTTTTGAGATAGCGCTGACTCCATTTTGAAATACGTCCTGTTTATTTGAATCATCACATTTTACATTGCCTTATGTTAAAGAATAACCATAGAACAACTTCAGCATCTGAGTTCTTTTCATTGCAAATACAGTAGCATTTCTGAAAAGTTTTAACTTTCAGTTGCTTCTCCTAGATCAGAGGCGAAGAACATGATCTGTCGAAAACAGTCCCTGATAAAACATCTCACATTGGGAAAAAATAAAAATAATGGTTCTGTTAAACCTGAACTGTCAGCTACTTCTTCAAAATTCATAAATACGACCCTATCAGGGGACATTCGCTCAGATAGTAAAAATGAAAGCATGCGCTGAACTGACATTAGCAAAATGACGTATAACCATAGAAATTTTATACGCCGCGACTACGAAGATGTTTATGCCTGATCGATTCCTGTTGGTGGTATCTCGAGTTTATGACAGCATGAATCTGCGTTAGTCGTATTTTGCCAGGATGTCATTCATTCTGCAGGAATTTTCTTTTCGTTTGAATATAAAGAAATCATGTGTAATCGAAGCTGCATGTCTTTTCGAATGAGTTTCTCTTTAGTCACTTTATGCCGCGTCTTGTTCGTTCTATCTTGCAATACATCTGGCCAATGAGTGTCCTCCGATCAAAGAGTTATTTCCTTTCTAAACCGATGAATAATACTCACCTTTTATCGAGACAGAATTCACATCTTTGAAGTCTACCCCGGTCTCCCTAATGGTCGACATCTGATCAGGCTTTAGCCGTAGATTGTCTCCCATCTAATGATCTCATCTGATTCCCTGATTGTTGCTCTCGCCGTTCCCTTTCAGGAAGGCTGCTTTAGCTTCGGAGCTTGGGGATAATGAATATTGTACTTGTTATGTATTGCAATCATTTCTAATTTAATCAGACAGTAAATCTTCATATCTCTTCTTCTGACATGGCGGTCAGTAAATCTACATATCTCTTCTTCTGAAATGGCGGACAGTAAATCTACATATCTCTTCTTCTGACATGGCGGTCAGATGACATGTTGGAGATTCGTCCTCTATGACTGTATGCAGCCTACACGTGAAGTTGTGGCGAGTGTGTCGATTCTATTGAGTAATGCGGATGTCAGGTCACACTGCGATTGCCTGCGCTACGACGGAACAGCCGGCATCAGATGTCGCAAGCACGGTCAGGTCACAAAAACGAAAAATGTGTACGATCGTCGTGGAACAGGCAGCATCTGCGCGCAGGGAATCGTAACCATGTTAAGGTCACCTGCGACTACAGCATCGCGAAGTTCTCGCAATCATGTGACTTGTGATCATGTGACTTTTTCAAGATGGCAGCGCCCATGCAGGGTATGAAAACGCTCGTCGCTGATTGGTTAACTAGAATAGAACAACTTGTGGATAACCGCACGACGTCGCAACTCAAGTCAGGTCGACTGCGACTCGGGATTACGCCCGTCAGGATCATGATTCGTCGTGGCGCAGAAGTTAAACATATTGAACTCTTGCGATCCGTGATCTTTTTGGTCGGCGACTGATCCCGATCGTCGCAAGTGAGACGCAACTGCAGTCATGTCACACCAGATCGGCGACTGATTTGTTCCACGCTGTCGTGCGTCAGACGCAAAGTGATCCAGAAAAGTCAGCCTGCGCCTGTTCTGTGCCATCGCAAGGTCGACCTGACATCCGCATAAGTCAGTTCGCCTGCCACAGAGCATAGCTGGCGAGAACACTGTAATAAAAGCCACGCCACTACGAGAGGGCGTGGGTCATTCAGCAGACGTGGATACCATAAGCCAGGTCATTATCCACCTGCACAGTCATCATCGAGTACTGACCTATAACATTAGAGCTTAGGGAAAAAAGACACCATTCACCGATACGGACACAAACCAAGTCAAGACGACTTCCGGGGAGAACAATTACCTTAGCAACGACAAGTCGTGTTGAGAAGCAGCGGAAACTGGGATTCCATCCGTTACAATGGATGGAAGTCCTCGTCTTTGACAAAGAGCGCCTACCTTTTGATCTGATGAGAGTCGGGTCTGTTTTGTTTGGTTAGTTTTTTTCGCGTGTTTTTTTCATGTCGGTCGCCAGTAAATCATCGGAAGAAAACAACACAGGCATGTCGTCTGGTCCAATGGAACTTAGACGTGAATTTCAAACTGCAGTTTCAAATTCCGATATCGATTTCGCACTCATTCGATACTAAATTAGTGAAACAATTTACAACTCACTGCTGTGACAGGTTTAAGTACTCCAGATAGGATCATTTTCGGATAGAACAGTATTTAGACTCCAATATTTAGAGACTCTGCGATTAATAGGAACATTGGGCAAACAAGCAAAAGAAGTTGTGAGGGTAATTCTCCAGACGCAATTTTCTTTCATTCGTTCAAAATGTTCACTTCATCAGATGAAGTGAATATTTTGCACCATTTAACATCTGATGATAAAGCATATTAATATATTCTCTATTAGTATTATCAAAGCCATCAATGAACCATTATTTTGAGGGTATAAGCAATATGTGAGCTAAATGTCCTGCGTAATGACATAAATGCATTTGATGCGAGTCGTTTTCCTAGGGCATTTTTCATTCTATGATAGCCGTCGTAATATCGTGATTGGAATTATTGCATCACCAGGCACATCGTACCAGCTCATCAAAATGATGTGAGAAAAAATGGCAAAGCTATTCGTGGGTAATCGTTGGTGAGTCTACTTTAAATTTTTCATTAAAGGGAGGCTCCACTCTTTGTGTAAAATTTTGAATTTTTGAAATATCGTTAATACGTGCAAATTCACTGATATCTGCAACATGTCGTATTTTTAAATCCGCAAACTCATCATTTTAAGTATTTTAATTGGATCCCAAGGGGACCATTGCACAGCACTCATGATGTCATGAGTGCTCATTGCATATTTATGAAGGTACAACCAATAGGCCAAGGCAGTCACAATATTAGCTCATTCACTAAAATGGTCGTCAGCCTATATTGACACTAGTGACATCACAACTCATGGGAATAGTCTACATGGACTGATAAAAATTCAAAAGTTTACAATGAGTGGAGTCTCCCTTTAACTACGGATATGAAATTGCATTTCCCACACCACTTCCATTGAAACTACGGTACAGCAGCACGGCTTGCGATGAATGGCATTGTTTTCTCAGACATTTGTATCATGGCATTGCCTGTCAACTCTTTTGCCTGTGTTGCTAGATATATCATGGTTTCGACCTTGAAAATTTCTTAAAAGTAGGTGCTGTAGTTGTTACGTCGATGAGCATGACATTTTATTAGGTACTACAAAACCTGCAGCATCCTCTGGTCGATAGGTTTCCTACTGTAATTCAACAATTGGAAATTTGGCCATTTATTTATTAACAACACTAACCCTTTTGTTAAGCAAGGAATCCACTGCTGATTTTCTGCGTTGCGACTTGCTTTGCAACCTGCCACCTGCGATTGAATGAGA
This sequence comes from Notospermus geniculatus, assembly GCA_002633025.1. Lineage (NCBI taxonomy): Eukaryota > Metazoa > Nemertea > Pilidiophora > Heteronemertea > Lineidae > Notospermus > Notospermus geniculatus. The sequence continues at coordinate 129,050 of NMRB01000949.1, read as the reverse complement.
TCGCAAGGAACTGATACTGGTCGTCGACCGATTGCCGACTGAAATTAACAACAGTCTTCGCCATTGGTGGAAATCACGTCTGGCGAGTCCACAGCGGTGATCGAGTGCACAGTTGCACCACAGCCCAGTTGCAAAGCAAGTCGCAACACAAAATCAGCTTGAAAATCAATGGTGGATTCCCAGCTTAAAGTCCTATATGCCCCATTTTTGCAGCTTGTATAATCATTGGGCACAGAATTACAGTGAAAAAGCTTTTTATTTCGTGAAAAAATTCCAACCGGTAAGAAAATTATGATTGATTTTGTGAATGACCTAGCTAAAATCAGATTATGGTCCGAGACTGCCTCATTAAGTGATGTCACACTAGGGAATTTGCATAATGAACATGTCATTTCCCTGATCAGAGTGGCCTAGTGAACAAATTAAGCAATGAATGTGATGGGAAGTTCAACAAAATGCAATTATCATACAAGAACCATGCGTCCTGCGTACTCTGGGTGGGTCAAATTTGAATGAATTTTTCCCTAGTAATACGTCACGAATAAATTAGCATATTTACATTGTTGAAGTCGTTCACAGTACGGTTTTTAGCCCAATGATTTTGACTGACAAAATCCTTGATATCTCGCTTACTACTAAAAAAATTCTCACTCTTTTTGAGCTTTGTAGAGCATTCAGACGGAACTACATTTTGCTGTTTGTTTCATGAAATTATGTTGTGGTGCAAGTAGCTGATACCGGTCGCCGACCGATTGCCGACTGAAATCAACCACATCTTCGCCATTGGTGGAAATCACGTCTAGCGAGTCCACTACGGCGATCGAGTGCCCAGTTGCAAAGCAAGTCGCAACGCGAAATCAGCTTGAAAATCAATGGTGAATTCCTTGCTTTACACGTGGAGTTGGTTGGGTTGTAGATAGATTGGTGGCAATTGGACTAAACAATGCAACAATGAAATATGTTACACTCGAGAATTCGATTCGGTTTGAGCGATAATTTACATGTATTTTATTTGGAAGTGGTCCATACATTGTCCACTAATGGACAAGTGGACTCTGGCTCGCTCATTCAAGTCTGATTGAGTAGTTGGCGGGCCTGACACTTTAGCCGCAAAAGTCGATCCTCCGACCAGATGACGGACTGCCATGTAATCTGAATAAAAATCCAAGGCCATAACACAATAGGCAGGTGATCGAGAGTCCCGCTCGAGTAAGTGAGACCTTGGGCTCTCCACTGTTAGAGCCGATGTAATAGAAGCCGTGGTTACACTACATAAAAGTACTCGTGTTTTTCCAGACCCGTGTCAAACCCGTGTGTACGAAAATCCCGGCGAGAGGTCACACTACTACATTGTAGTTAAGTCGCCCGGCGACAGTTGCGCTGCATTTTCACTGACTCTTCAGTCATTTCTCTATTGGCCCACATTGTTGGAGGCGCGAAAACGACGTCACTTAATGGCTGCGCCATCTGTAGCCGTGCTAAAAAACTAATGAGACACGGGGATTTCGAAAAGCACGGCGAGATTGCCGTGTTCCAGAAACCCGTGTTTTTCAGACACGGGTTTCTTTCAGCCCTGCAATTCATAGGTGTGACCGCAAAAAACCCGGGGATTTTATGTAGTGTAACCACGGCTATAAGCTACGGTTACACCTGTTCAAAATACCCGTGTTTTTCCACACCCGTGTCAAACCCGTGTGTACGAAAATCCCGGCGAGAGGTCACACTACTACATTGTAGTTAAGTAGCCCGGCGACTGGTGCGCTGCAGGCACTGGCTCTTCGGTCATTTCTGTATTGGCACACATTGTCGAAAATGACGTCACTTAATGGCAGCGCCATCTGTAGCCGTGCTAAAAACTAAGGAAAACACGGGAATTCCGAAAAGCACGGCGAGCTTGCCGTGCTTCAAACCCGTGTTTTTCAGACACGGGGGTTTCTTGAAGCCCGGCAATTCATACGTGTGACCGCAAAACATCCAGGGATTTTATGTAGTGTAACCACGGCTATAGGATGTCTTCCAGCATATACATTTACGGATTAAGCGGCACCATTGAATTGGACTCTAGAGTGACCAAGACGCTTAATTCCGTGACAAACAATACAGGGGGACATCAAGAAGACGGGGGCATTAAATTCTATCACACCGAATCGTTATTATGACAACACTTCACGATAGTAATTGTGAGAAGGTCTAGGAAAACCCGTCGGATGTCGCATTTGAGGAAAGTGTTAATGACCTTGATAAACCCGCATATTTCAATAGCTGAAATGTACTACGCAACACGTAAACATTAGCCGTGGTTACACTACATAAAATCCCCGGCGGTTTTGCGGTCACACCTATGAATTGCCGTCTGGAAAACACGGGTTTTTGAGACACGGCAAGCTCGCCGTGCTATTCGAAATCCCCGTGTTTTCGTCAGTTCTTAGCACGGCTACAGATGGCGCAGCCATTAAGTGACCTCGTTTTCGCGCCTCCAACAATGTGTGCTAATACAGAGGTGACGGAAGAGTCAGTGCATGTAGCGCCCCTTTCGTCGGGATACTTAAATACAATGTAGTAGTGTGACCTCTCGCCGGGCTTTTCGTACACACGGGTTTGACACGGGTCTGGAAAAACACGGGTATTTTCAACAGGTGTAACCGTAGCTAGTAGCAGGTCAATGCACAGGCAATCTGATAGCCCTTGTTGATCATTCAGCGACATCCGACGGGTTTTTGTAGACTGCCACACAATGATACGTGACTGGCCTCTGACAAGCGATTTTAGGTATATTCTTGAAATTTGATAAACCTGACATAACAGAGGCTAGCTTATCCATAAACAAAATTTGTGCTAGTATATTTCCGGTCTCCGTGTTATGTACGATCGGTTAAACAGAATCAACTTGTGGCGGAGCAGCAATTGCTCTAATAAATCATTTTTAATGGCAAGATATGACAACTGTCTGCAAAACAAGTCAAAATGATTACGTTACTAATCGATGGGGAGGATCGGGCCCTGGTATAATTTTCCTGTTTATTTCATCGATCACATGTGCCTGCACGATCTCGATCTATGTGGAATGCCAACAAATAGACTAGACATGCATAGATCATTTCAAATCACGGCAACGTTCATGGCACAAGAAATAATTTATCATCATTACGAATAATTTCTTCCATCAGATTAGTATAGTATAGATTGGTATAGTTCGTCACTATTGCAAGAAATAGTTGTATTTTTTTCGATGTGCTATCCATTTCAGTTGGTTGGGCCATAGCATAACTTAAAGCTGAACTGCACGAACAAAAAGCCCCCATGCGACGAGCAAGAGAATTGCAAACGCCCTGCAAGCAGGTCTCTAACAAAGGCTCAGAACATGATAGACTCCACGAGGCCAGGAGGGCGCCACTTTTTTTACCTTCTGGCAACGGCGCTGTCAACATCTCCGGATACCTCTTACACTACTAAAAGAAAAAAATTATAGTCATTTAGACAGGATTCGAACCGTCAACCTTCTGATTTGTAAAGCACCGCTCTATCCACTCGGCCAACGAGCCAGCTGACAGGGACATGATTAGTGTTTGTCAGACGTAGGCCTTCGGCGTACGTAATAATACTACGAATAAGAGAAAACATAGGCTTGTCAGACGTAGGCCTTCGGCGTACGTAATAATACTACGAATAAGAGAAAACATAGGCTTCTACCGACAAGTTCGGTGGCCAAATGGGGAGGACGGTGGAACCAAGATAACAGGGCGCGGGTTCGATTCCCAGCTGGGTCTAACTTCTTCTTTCAAAAAAAAAGTGTTCAGTAGGAGCTCACCAGAGGATGTTGACACCTCGACAGCTCGAAGACGAATAAGGTGGCGCCCTCCTGGCCTCGTGGGGTCTATCATGTTATGAGCCTTCGTTGACGTGTTTGCAGGGCGTTTTCAATTCTCTTTCTCGTCGCATGGGGGATTTTTGTTCGTGCAGTTCAGCTTTAAGTTGAATGTACTGGATGTACTCACCTATAAGATCCTAAGCTGGACAATACCGCAATTCTTATACCGCCCAGGCATGCCAGGGCGGAGACACTATCGGATTTTGCGTTTCTCGATTTACCTAGTTCTAATATGAACGTCGAGTCCACTTTAATAGAGTCAGGATTATTCATGTCGATTGACTGGAACGATTGTCAATTTCTTGCGCAAGACCCATGCAGGTCGGTCCCAGGAAATGCCCGCACAAATGGTCGCACAAGCAAAACATGTCCCCCTTTTATCGCTGCGAAAGACCTGCCATTTTGTACAGCTGTTTTGCGTCTGCCCATGGAGGTGCATGGAACTGCAGTATTGTCCGGCTTAGGATCTTATAGGTGAGTACATCCAATACGTATGTGTTCCACAACGAAATGTAGTACATGTAGTTGCTGTCCTGGCTTTGATTTTATTCCATGTAGAACTTCATTAGAACACTACCCGTGGCTGATTGCGACTGAAGCATGCGTTTGATGCACATGTACAGTTATGTACACGCGGACTTGACTCTGACTTGGTTGTATTTAATCAGTGGGAAATGAACGTGCATGTATCTTATGCATCTTATCACCGTACATGTACAGTATACTAATCTACAAAACGAATTGTGTAGTGCTGTTGATATTTTTAAAGCCATTTTGCTATGAAGACAACCAGATCAGCCTATTATTCTTACCACCGCTTAGAGTTCCAAGTTTAATTACATCAAAGTGATCCATCGCTGTGAGGGGAATTCATCGTAAATCTTCAGATAATCTAATTCAAGAAGCCAATGGGCATGCAGCTGTCACCAGACCAGAATACTGCGAGCGATATTTCCAATTGTGTCCTTGACCAATATTAGATGAAAAAAAAGTAGGTTTGCACCCAGGCCTACCCAGATTAATTTCATTCACATGCTTTTCAAATCACGGATACAGAATAGCACAAAATTGACACACAAAATGATAATAAGCAAGAAGTCAATCTCCAGAATTCACGAATTTTCGTCCCCAACCGGGGTCTTTTTCAAGTGGAACTTTACAATCTGAAACTCTAGAAAAGACAGTCTTTTCTAGAGTTTCAGATTGTAAAGTTACAATCTGAAACTCTAGAAAAGACAGTCTTTTCTAGAGTTTCAGATAGTAAAGTTCCACTTGAAAAGACCCCGGTTGGGGTCGAAAATTCGTGAATTCTGGAGATTGACGTCTTGCTTATTATCTTTTCAAATCACGCATTCAGACCAAGGACTAGAAGGACGCCTATCAGAGCAATACAGGAAAAAACACACAACACGTATAATTCTTTCTGCCTAATTTGTCAAAAAGTGTTCATATCTTTGTCCTGAACGCGCAGTCTCCCTGAAGATTGACCTTGAGTCCTTTGTGAGATAGCTCCGTCAGAAAAAGTATAGCGAGAAAATCGCTCCGCCTTTGATTAATGTAAGTGGTATGCGTCGACACAAGTATTGAGGTCTCCCTCAACCACCGGAGACTGCTTTGCGGTATTACCAGTAGCAATTACTAAAAGTAGGACCCACCAATCTCATACGATCACTTTTTCTTTGAACTCGTCACCATGAATCTCATAAAGCGCCTCCCGACAATTTGACAGCTTTGAATCAAGTTCGATAGCGTCGGCGCCTTTGAAGGATTTTAGAAGTTCACTTAAGATGGGGTATCAATTTTGTGAAATGTTCAACTTCCTTCCAATTTTGAAGTCGAAGATGAAAGCGCAGTAGTTTAGTGAAGTGTAAACAAATTAAGTGTTTTGAACTCTGTCCAATTATTTCTATACTCGATCATGTACCATTGCTATGCATCAGCTTGTACCAGGTTACCAGTAGATATGTCGTAACACCTGAATTTTAGAGGTAAACCTAGACATTCACTACTGTAACTAGTCCTGCATGCCCAAAGCATCAAAGCCAAAACAACGAACACTAGCCTGTTGCTCAGCCCACAAATCATGTGATGATTTCACTAAATAATTCGTGTGCCATTCAGCTGAAAATTAAGCACCAGCAGTACTGCCACTCAATGCTCATTGCCACAGGTCATGCCAAAAAGTAAGCTCGGCTCAGCTATGCCTGCCGAAATACTGTAAGGTCATGTTGAACGGTACCAAAATTAACAGGAAGACCTTTTTCATTGACAGTTAGCTTCCTTTTAAAGATGGAGGGGATTAGAAGGCTAGAAATAATCAGGTAAAAGATCATATTTAAACAATTAGTATAGTACTAAATTTTGGCACCTGTCAACATGACCTCTGAAACGTTATTTTTATCGTATCATTAAACCTTTGTGGTGATATATTGATATTTACATGTAACTGATGGCTAAAACAATTGTTATCAGTTCTTGGTCTGACCTATTTATGCATCGGCGAACTGATTCCGAAAGAAAAACACTGTCGTTCGGTCATATGAATAAAGACTAGTAAGTGCTTTTTCTAGAATTTTGCAATACAAATGCACTGGGCAATGCTGTACAAACCTGAAGTAAAAGCATTAATTGCTAGTCTTTATTCATATGACCCATGGTGTCATAAATGTAGGCAAAGAACATTCATTAACATTAAAGCTAATGTATCACGAGTATTTTCGTGGGCCACGAAAATCATTGTTTATTTACGTTTTGTTTGTTTGTGTCCAGTCTTTCTTTGTCTTATGAGTAATTTGTTGGTGGCATACCCCTCTAGATATTCGTTTGATACCGACAGTATTCAATTTGGTCAATTGGCATGTCCCAAAAGTCCAAAATAACATAATGTAAACATTCGTGTTTACAAACATTGAATGTAAACAATGAAGTCGTGATATATTATCTTTAATATCAATTCCGAGTGCAGTACGTAGATCACGTAGATCATGCCAAACGTATTAACCACCTGATAAAGTTACTCTTCCAAACTGATTTTCCCCTGACGTGATCGTATCTCTTAAAATCCATGCTATAATTGACTGTGTCTTGCGGTAATTCTCATCAAGGCCATGCCAGCATAGATATCATGACATGTCCGCGCTGAGTACATGTATGAGATTTTTGTCTACCTTCGGTGGCTTTATCGAAGTTCATTGACAGCAATGTATGAACGTCCAAATCATTCTGGCGATATTTTGGCCTTGCAAGCCGACCTATTTGGTGATGAGGTGCCATCACCACAACTCCGCTAACAACACCGCGGATGGAAGTAGGGTCTGCGGAGTTGTTGCCAAATGGTCGGTCAGAGCAGAGTCTTGACGGTAGTGACCGATCAATCTCATCGGTGCGGTGGTTTACAATTGAACACTTAAACACTACGACGCCTATGCCAATTCACAGCATCGCTGGATGACACTGGTCGCAACAGAAGTGTTGTCAGCCCCCAAGGGAGGAATTACAGCGTCATACGATCAGAGAAAACCAGAGGGACTTCCTGTTTCGAAAAACCGCTACACGTTGAATTGGTTGTTGGTGATCACATAACGAAAGGTTGGGAATACGCTCCTGCCACTGGTGATGCGTTTAAGTGCTACGGCGGAAGATTCAGCGAGGTCGAAGTTTCTGTCCCCCCAATGGACACGCTGGATTATTACGTTGACGCTTCCGTCTGCTCGACTCACCCTAGTGACAAATTTGTCATGCATCATGTTCAGAAATCCTATGATCGAGTCGTGTTCCAAGTGAAAAAGATCAATGGGGAATGCTTCGCCGTGTCTCCACATGTTAATTATAAAATTGAACGGATCCTGCACAAAACTAAATTAGGCGTACCACCATCACGGAACTGCCGTCGTTCCGACCCTTCGGGACTCTATCAGTGGGCTGTGGTGAGGCATAAACAAAATCGGGATATTTCAATGTTTTTGCCTGTGTCACGACTCTGACCCGTGATGAGTGCTTTCAATATGTTAAAGGTGAACACACCGTGTCGTTCCTTGTCAGGAAAGATAAAACTGCCAAGAACAGGGGCCGTTTGCTTGGGTTGGACTTTAGCCTAAAGTATCGCGGAAGTCAGACTTTCTCTTTGCTTGAAGCATTGAGAAAAGTCAGACGTTAATGAAGTGTTATATGGCTAAAGTCCGCAATTTATACTGTACACATGTATATGAGACCATAGAGGAATGTAGCTTTATCTACTTGTAAGATTTTCAAAAGATTTTTCGATTTTTGAAATACCTTGTGAAAAGATAAGAGACTGCCTGCAACAATTTCAGAAAATTTTCAATGATGGATTTTATTGTCAAAGGTACATGTATTCAGTACCAGTGTCACAGTAGAAAATGGCCGTTCAGAAAAGGGCGTTCGAAGGAAAAGGAGTACGATATTTACAGCATCCATAAATTGTATTTATAATCAAATATATTTAGTTGTGTGTTACACGGAATTGCAGTCGGGCTTTTATGTACACCTATCACCGATTATAAGAGGGGGAAGGTAGCCCCAATCTCTCATTTGAATCGTCTTTTTGTTCTTAACGAGGACATGAGCATTGGTGGTGTCACCAGGTCCTTTATTTTCAGTCGGCGTTATTGCAGAAATCCGGTCGGGAGTGTTCTTGCAGAATGTAACCTTTTAAAGAAACCCGGTATTGCCACTTTTTCTCGACAGCTGGCGCCACCATCGCCGTGCGCGCCACTCTCCAACCTCAGGGACTAACTACGTTATCGACGAATTGACCCATTGTACTACGTACATTTTGTAATGGTCTTTTGAAGTTCGTATTGCTGCCGCTAGGTGGCTTCCTCTGCGTCGGCAGTCAAAATGCCGACGAGATAGCATGCCTTTAATAACGATGCGAAACATGTCTTTGAAATGGTCCAATCAGAAGCTGCAGATGTCATTTGCAGACTTCCTGAGAGAACGTTGGTCGCGACAGAATAGGGAGGTTTCGAAATCAAACGATAAACGTTAACGTTAATGACAACTTTATTTTTGTGCCGAAGATGCAATATAAAATCTGTTAATGTGTAGTAGGAAAAATAACGTTATCGTAAAGTTTACGTTGATCGTTTGATTTCGAAACCTCCCCATTACCATCTATTATGATGTATTCGTCTGCCAAAATGTAGTGGAACTTCATGATCAGCGCTTCGGAGGATATGAAAAAGCTTGTAATTAGGAAAAACCGCCACTAGTGACCAGTACGAAAAACTAGGCATTTCCGTCGGCAAATAATAGCATCGGTACAAACGGCAGCCGAAACAATTGACGAACTTTTTCCAATTATTTTCGCATAAAAAAACCAATAGAGTTGTGACCATTCATGCATGATTCATGCAACCCCGGGGAAATCCACTGGAAATCCCATCAACAGACATGTGTAAAAACCCACAGAGGACGAACACGCGTTTATAAATATTTCAATTCCACGCTGCCCAGAATATTGCATCCTTATCAATCGTGAAATAGCCCTAGGCCAGGCTGCTAAGTCGCCAGCATAATGTTGAGCGCGAAAATGCCCTCTGATGGAAACGTTTGTTTGTTCTCCGCTTGTCGAAGTGTGTCCAAAGCTGATTATCTAGTTATTGTCGAGAAACAGAGAGATTGGTCCAAATAGGCATTTCCATCACCACACGACGGCGATGAGGCGGCGCATCATCTACAGTGCATCGAATTTTAACACCCGATGGTCAGTCTATATCCAAGTGAAGTAATTCATGTGTGCAAGAATATTAGAAGAAGAATGTGCAACTTCGAATATGTGCCAAAAAGTGAGTTATAAGTAAATTGCCTCTGGTGACCGAATGGATCTTAACGTCATGCAGAGGAATGACGAAAAAACGCATATAAAGAAAGTGCATAAAATCCCCCGACTTGCAGCATCGCCGAACCTCGAACTCCGTAGTCGTATGTTTTTAGTCGTAGCAAGATAATGTGCCCCTTGCATCAAATGATGATGCGGAGTAATCGTCTTAGAGTCGGTATCCCAGTCGACAGTCGATGCATTATGTCGATACAACTCGTGTTATTTACAAACCATTACCCGCGGGTCCCATTCATTCTTGATACATGTGTTGCGTTCGATGGGGCCAGGTTTACTTACCAACCATGAATCAGTTGCAAAGTTACCGAAAAAAAAACCAGCGAAAGATTGCTACCGTCTTCATGTTATTTAGTGCCCATACGATATATCACTATCTACGATGCAGCTCTTCTCTTCAGGGGACTGCAGTACTGGCGTTAGATTTCTGCACGTTCCTTTCCCATTTTTCGGTGTCAAGTTTGGTTTGGTCAGGCACAGCATTTCCTGACGACATTTCGTGTTATTCGAAACACAACTGACCCCACGTCTTGTCAAGACATATAAGCTCTGCTTGACGACACCCCTCGTTACCTGAGACACAGGCTTTCGGTGTCGATGTAGGTGACACGATAAACTGACCGCTGTAAATGTCTCTTTCGAATTTGACCAACCGTATCGTTGTCGAAGAAATGGTATCCAGACAATCACATCAGCATCCTGAATCACAGGCCCATGAGGTTCAGCTTGTGGGGGTTTTCACGTATAATCGGGGTTCAGAAACCGGACCTGCATGTGTAGTATACAGTCAGGAAGAAAAGAAACTAGAGTTGTCAGTTGAGTCTGCATGCACACGCTGGAGTCTCCGCCACGCCTCGCATGTCACACTAGGCCTATTAGCCTAAAGGCTCGTCTACACGATCATACATTTGTTCAAAACATGATCATACATTTGTATGATGATGTCCAAGCTTGTGTGTCGATTTCTGTCTTGTGACAATGCAGCTAAAATTTTGAACATCATCATACATTGTTCAAAACAGCATCATAGACTTGTATGATGATGTTCAAGTTTGTTGTGGATTTCGATCTACAGTCCAACATTCATGGACATTGTATGATGAAGTATGATGGAGAAAGGATAATGTTGGATGATGTTCAAGTTTGTTGGGAAAACCGTCCACACGATCATACATTTGTGCCTGAACATCANGTCATGTTCGTTAGCATGTCGTCCATGTTGTCAGGCTGGGATCATACGGCAGTCGTGGCGCAAAACATCGTCGTAAACATCAGCATGGATAAATTAAACAACATACACCCGACGTGGAAATGAAAGAATACCAGCAGTCACAAATCGTGACACCAAAATATTTTATTGAAAGACAGTTTCGTCCAAACTTCGTGTTATATGCTGATAAAATTACGACACTGCAAGGAGCCCGTGAAGCACTGCAGAATGCACACACGCATAGGCACCTAAGCCTCCTGGTCTGAGGTTGGTTGGCCGAGAAAGTTTCCTAGCTAACACAAGAGTCTCCGCTCGACCACTACGTGGCGTGGCGGAGACTAACCAGGTTGGAAACGCAGCCTCGACTCGCAACTTTGGGCGATGTTTTCACTTAGAAAAACGCCATGCCAGCCGGTTTATTATACCTCATTAGAATCCTCTCGATGTGTACTCCACTCTGAACGTCCTTTCAACACAAACCCATTAGATATAACCGAGAAAAACTTGTTTTTCAAAATGATAAAAAGTTGTGAGCCGCCATGTCCACCAACCACCTTTCCTATTGACTGGTGCCGGGTCCCAACATAGCTCACGGAGTTTTCCGTGAGCTATGTTGGGATCGGCAACCAGTCTACCTTTCCTATAGCCACTATGTAAGATGAACGCTGATTGGTCAACTGGGAAATTTTACCATTCAGCGTTCATAGATCTGTAGATAGAGGCTATAGGAAAGGTGGTTTGGGGTGGACATGGCGGCTGACAGTTTTTTATCGTTTTGAAAAAAGGAGTTTTCTTGGTTATATCTAATGGTTTTGTGTTGAAAGGACGTTCAGAGTGGAGTACACATCGAGAGGATTCTAATGAGGTGTAATAAACCGGCTGGCGTGGCGTTTTTCTAAGTGAAAACATCGCCGAAATTTACGAATCGAGCTGCTCCGACCTGGTATTTTTACTGTGTATAGGGGCCGAGTACTGTGTCCCAGGTTTCTGAGTCAGTGAAACCCCGATTTTACGTGAAAACCCCCCACAAATTGGGCCTCTTGCCTGATTCCTTCACTGTAGAGCGTAGGCCACAAAGGGACCCTACATGTAGGTCTATAAGCAGTCTCCTCTGAGGCATTTTGATCTCTTTACACCCATTGTTTGGCATGAGAATCTAAGTGTTGCAGTAAAATACACAAAACATCTGCCTCAACATTTGAGCCAAAATCTGTCGCTTGTCAGTTGCTAGTTTCACATATTGTGATGAAGTGACCGTACTGTCATGAGCCCAATAGCTGCCTATAGGGTCCCTTTAAATTGATAGTTACTGCGCGTCTAATTGCAGAAACTCGTACAACGTTTGCGGTAATCAAACTATGCAACGGGATATTGTTACACAGGAATATAATTTAGGTACAGTGCTCGTCAAAATTATTAGGACACCAGGGGCCGTATGCATGAAACATCTTAAGTGTAAAATTTCCCTTAAACTATTGTTCCAAACAAAAGATAAGGGAAATTTCACACTTAAGATGTTTTGTGCATATGGCCCCTGGTCAGAATGAACAAATTCAATAATAAAAAGCAATATGTACATGTATGTATGTATGGTTTATTGGATTAAGTGTACAGATCACAATAGTCCAGGGCCGACGCAGAGCATTATTGGCCCTGCAAATGTTGATTTCAAAAACAATATGTGGTTATTTATTTCAACAATGTCTGGTTCTAAAATAAGGTGGAATGTTATTTTCAAACTGTTTGAAAGCCCTGGGTTGTCATGCTGGTCATTTTGGTATCTTGATAATTGAATCCTGACCCCAGAAGATTTAGTCCTGATGGAATCCATGCCTCACAAGTACTTTATGGTACACCTTCTTGTCCATTATGCCATCGGTTTTGACAAGTTCTCCAGTTCCAGAACCGGAAATAGCACTCCAAGCCATGTTCCCACCACCATGCTTGACACAGACATTCATCACAAAGCCTTTCGCCAGCATCTCCTCATAAACACCAGTCCGTTTTGTCCCGAACAGTTCATACGTACATATGGACTTTGACTCATCAGTTGATACTCTGTAAGAATCATTTATAACTATGTATTACCACCTATTTGATCACAAGAACACAGAATCTTCCTTGTTTTGTCTTGTCTTGGCCTGGCGCTCGAGCGGTCCAACACGCTTGACTTTCAATCCTAACAGGGTCGGTGCGTGGGTTCGATCCCCGGCCAGGACATGTATGTGCTCGCCTAGCGGTGAACCAATTAGAGTCTGTCGGATGAGACTCAAAGCCGTGGTCCCTTGTTCCTGAGTGTGTATGCCAGGGAAGTAAACGACACCACAGGTGGACACCGTAGTATAGGCTTCAGATCCAAAAGGGTTATGAAGCTTCAAATTATCGATCTACATGTATCTTCCAAGTGTTTCAATAATTTTTACCAGCTACTCCATGATCGCACCAAAAAGAAAAGCAGGATTTGTATTAAAGGATTTCTAACCTTGATTGGGTGTGGGTGGGTGGTTTCCATCGAAGCTTAAAGCAAATGGCTCGCGGGGTTTGTTGACAGTTGTTTGTTGACATGCCTCAATATCAAGAGCCGTTTTGAGAAAAAGGCGAAAGAAGGATTTTAGTTTCACGGGAAATGCATTAGACAGCCAAACTTCGGAGGCGTATTCTGCAAAATCTACCACTTCGAAATCAATGTGAATAGTACAAAATGTACATTTTGACATACTGAATTTGAAAATGTCATTAATCTATTTAACAAATTTTTAATGGAACCTCGTCCCCAGGTGCACGTTCGCATATTTGCACAGGTTTTGCCTATGACTGGAGCACGGCTTTGCCTGGAGGCTAGATTCACACTCTATGGGAGGTACCATCAAAAATCAAAACAAACCCCGCGAGCTATTTGCTTTAAATCTTGATTACTATCTCTCAATATTAACAGAACTACTTGTAGACAATTAGGAACAGTATGATTGGGCAAAAATCGCTTGCAGCACATTTCACCTGCAAATGCAACAGATAACAAGTTCAGTAGTCAGGTCCTCGAGCTATTCCGTCCGATCAATCTTTCTTATCATGTGACATGTGCATACCGATGGCACCAGGGAGTAATTGACGTCTGTTATCGCATGGCCATGGGGTTGTTGATAGCGTGCTTGTCATGTCTGTTGTTCTACGTCGTGGTCAAGACCACTTGGAAGGAGTTATGAGATTGTGTCGTCGGTTGTTCTACTGTTGTTTACCAACATTGAGAGTCACAGATGGAACATTGCTCGCTGAAACGGGTGATCCACTGTTGCGATTTTGGCTTGAGACGGGGTTGCGTTCCCTTGCGGTTACCTTATATGGCAATCGGAAGTCCTTATAAGGTAATCGCAAGGGAACGCAACCCCGTCTCAAGCTAAAATCGCGCACATTGATGGCAAGTCTCAATGCGTTAGGGGTGTTTTTAAAGTCGGCTGACCCAACGCTGTCGTCTCGTCATTCAGCCAGGTCAGTCGATTTTAACAGACACCCCTAACGCATTGAGTTTTGTCGCAAATGTGCGCTTGGCTTTAGGCTAAGCGCACATTGATGGCGAATCTCAATGCTGTAGGGGTGATTTTAAAGTCGACTGGCCGGCTGAATGACGAGCCCAGAAGCATTGGATCAGTCGACTTTAAAACTACCCCTGCCGCATTGAGATTTGCCGTCAATGTGCGCCTGGCTTTAATATGTAGACGCTAAAGAATTTCAGATTGCCTGCAATATACACGCTAATGTTGCCTGTCCATCTGTTCTCGACATGTTTGGTGCAAGAAAGAACCAACCCCATGCCAGCGAACCCTAACAATAAAAACACTGGAAACAGATCGCAGTAGGTCGAGTGTGTGCTGCCATGGGAATCCCAATCAGGCACGAAAGGTCGGTCGGTGGATTGATAAGAAATCAAATGCAAAAAAGCTGTAAGGTTCGGTTTTGCGACACACACATATATCGGGCATTTGAGTAATTCAAAGCACAACCTTAATAATAATAATGAAATAATAATAATAATAATAATAACGTACATTATCACATGGGCAACTACATTGTACGTGTACCTCGGATTAGCATTAATAGAGGACAACTTATCCTTTCGCCAACAACACAGTATATGGTATACCAAACAGCTTCTCCTCAAAAACGTCTCCTTTGGGGTGGGTTAGCTCGTCTACATTATAATGTACATGTACTGTCCCGTCGTTTCCTAAGAGGAGGTTAAAAGTAGATGCCTCTAACTGTAGCAGAACACATGATCTTCATTCGAAATTCATACCCTTGGAGAGCCCTCTTGGCAAACAGTACGGAAGAAACCGTCGCCATATCGACGGACCTGTCGCTAAAACCCAATATGTGAGTGAAATATTGATGTAGGGTCGTACAGATACACAGTAATGAACTTATTTCCCTATCAATATACAATGGATCAATCCAAAACGCACAAGTTTCAGAAGCGTATAGAGATTGCTGTGGACAATGAATGGTGTCCTTTATCTGACGTACCGCAGACTAGATACATGTATGTACATGTATAAACATAAAGGAATCAAACATAAAGGTTCAACTTACAAATTTAGCATTTTATAAATATGGACAGTATCCGTTTAAACCTCAACAGATTTGCATTCTGACTCTTCCATATGATAGGCAAGACCCTTCTGCATGGTTAGTGCAAATTTCGTTGAATTCAGACTAGTTGATCTTATGATACATGTACAAAAGCACAGAATTAATGAGAACCCCACGAACGATGAGAGCGCAGGCTCATCTGTGTACATGTACATTTGAATAGGCTAACGTTTGCACGTGGAACACTAATTGTGCTGAAAATAGCTCTGTTATCCTCAGAAATGAAATTCAAGGTATCAAGTTGACAGATTCATGTACCCCACTACCATAAAAAAAGTTTTTGAAGCCCTTGCCTATTACGTTCAGGCAGTGAGAGGCATCTGGTGGCAACACATGAAGTGTATCCCTCAGTTACTTCATCGTTCGCAGTTAAATGTTTATGTTTGATTCCATTGGTATTAATGAGTACTCCGCCTCATGATGCAAAACATATCAAAAGTCAATGAAATAACCATATAGTCGTAAAGTGATGCATAGTCTGGCGACGGGAAGTGGAGATCGGAAATTCGTTGTGGTTAAATATCACACCAAGTTTCCTTCAGCAAAATTGTCGCTTGCTAATGCATTCATTGGCGACAGGACGCGGAGATGGGACTGCGATCCAAATTACTGTAGTCATAACTTGTTTCCTTTTGCAAGAAACGATAAATAGTCTAGACGCAAACCCAGTAACCCCTTCAAATCCGATAACAGTAAACATTTTGATGTTTTGGTGACCTTTGGGGGTAGGCGAATCAGAATCCGCCGGGTGCCACCGCGTCACCCTTTAGCGTTTTGAGAAAATCCCGTTTGAAGTTCAGGACACTGACTTTATCATTGAACCCAAGAACTGAGTTTTGTACAGGAGAATGGGACCCGATGTACAGCTAACTTTTGAACGGTTGGATTTACACCCCGTAAATGTATTATCAACAGATAGAAACATGCTGGCTCATATGTAGTTATGTAATTGGAAACGGCGTTTTGTGTTAATTTACATAAAAAACGTCATTTCTTATTACATAACTACTGAAAACAATTAAGGACATGCTTATCTGCATCTGAGGCACCATGTTTCTATCTGTTGGTAATACATTTATGGGGTGTAAATCCCACCGTTCAAAAGTTAGCTGTACATCGGGGCCCATTCTCCTGTACAAAGCTCAGTTCTTGGGTCCAATGATAAAGTCAGTGTCCTGAAATTCAAACGGGATTTTCCCAAAACGCTAAAGGGTGACGCGGTGGCACCCGGCGGATTCTGATTCGCCTACCCCCAAATATTCAGAAAATATCAAAACACTGCTGTTATCAGAGAAAAAAGGGGTTACACCACTTTTCGGGGTTTTGCGTCTAGACTATAAGGGTTGATTCATACTCGCTTGCGGACCGTCAAGCGCATGAAACTGATCGCAGGTTTCCACGACGTGAATGTGCACACGCAGTGAAATTGATCATAGTCGGCGCAAAATCCGGACGGAGTATGAATCAGCCTTAACCCTTCAGTGTTGATATTTATTGATACGTCATGAAGTCAAATGCAGCTGAAATCTTCTCTGTGTTTCAGATGTCGTTTGCCAAGTCTAAAGGCCTGAACCCACTGTCGCGTTTTACGCCGCAATTTGGGGCTGGCCTGTCATTTTCACTGGTAAAGCCTAGTTCACTCTGCAGGCGCGGTGCGATGCGAAATTTTTCGCGCCTGATTGTTTCCACTGATAAGCCTATAGCTCTTCACACTTGCGGTGCGACGCGATGCGATCAGAAGGCTGTAATCCTTTGTTCAGATCGCACCGCGCCTGCAGTGTGAACTATAGGCTTAAAAGGCAATAACAAAACATTTCTACCATTGAAAACGTAGCATCAAATTTCTATGGTCTGTGAAATCGCCGCGTTTTGTCGCTCTCCGCCACAAAAATCGCGTCAGTGGGTACCTGTCATTCCGCAGATTCCCGGCTAGAGTGTATCATTTTATGGGAAGTGGTCGTATCAGAAATTTCATCCAACAAGTGGAACATTTTGAGCCTATGGCTGATATTCAAAAAAAGGTAGCAAATGCTTTTACTTTAAGTTATGCAGTACATTTAAATTGGACCTCATTGTGCAAATCTTAAGTTAAAGCATTTGCTAACTTTTATGAATACCAGCCCATGTCGCGTTGCCGACTGCCAGCTTTCGACCAGGACAAGTCCGTTTTCCATTTTCTGTGTACTTCTGTATCCTATTATCAACATTGCTTCCTTAGAAATAATCCAAATCATAACCCAAAACCAGGGTGAAGAAAAAACGACATTGTTGTTTATTTCACAACTACACACGCATCCTACTCAGCGTTTGGCCTCAGTTCCTGACGTCTGTCTAGGTCAGTTTATGAATTTTGTCAGTTTTTTTAATCTTAGAAGTATGAGTTAATGAAACGGAACACGGGTCTGTGGACGCTAGTTCAAATGGGTTCAAAATGTCGCACTCTCATGAGATGATTTTATTGTGTGAATGCTGATTACCATAATGCTTGAATGTATAGTCTCATCCACTAAATGGAAAATCACTCTTGTGTGGTTTTAAACCAATGCAAATCATGCTTATATCCTTCTCAACACCTAACCACAGAAACCTGTTGACCTAATACATTCTTGTCCACGAATATATGCTGATCAGAGGCGACAAAGAGATTGCCATCGCCAGCTGACCATATGGTCTTGATAGTATGGGCCCTCGGCCACCACTCACCCATGGCACTTATTCCATCGGTACTTATCGGTCTGTGAACAAGATAAACAGGATAACTAATAACCCACAAGACGAACTGTGTTGAAGGAGTGTCAAAACCGATGAGATGTGCGATGCCGGATGCCGGATGCAGCAATCAGCATTCAAGTGCCTCATGTTTTGAATTAATTTAATGAAGTTATGTCTTTAAAGTGAAACTGAGCTTTTTCAATGAAATTGCATTGGCTCTCACATCGTTCCAATCTCAACCATCTTATTGTCAAAACCAATTTCCGGTGTAACAACTGACCACCATTTCATTACTTTTAAAAGTGTTCGCGACGAGCTGCACACACTGATCATAAGTATTGCAACATAGTTTTTTTCTTAATTTCTCTTATGCCTTTACTACTTTTACATCTATTTTCAAATTACTGTGGTCGCGGAGTTACGCCGGTGGATTGGCTTCATATCCGCCCATTTTGCTATTACCATATTACATGGGCACGATGTTGGTTTCATGTTTTCAATATGAATGAATCCAAGACATGCCTTCCCGAGATTTGTATTCGGGCATTCCTTTCATTTATTTAAGGCTACTCCTGCGGGTTATAATGCAGGCCTATAGAACCGCCC
>NMRB01000949.1:57621-108950 GCA_002633025.1 Notospermus geniculatus | reverse complement strand
CGCCGGGTGCCACCGCGTCACCCTTAAAGCGGGTGATCCACTCTCGCGATTTTGGCTTGAGACGGGGTTGCGTTCCCTTGCGGTTACCTTATACGGCAATCGGAAGTCCATATAAGGTAATCGCAAGGGAACGCAACCCCGTCTCAAGCCAAAATCGCAACAGTGGATCGCCCGTTTTAGCGTTTTGAGAAAATCCCGTTTGAAGTTCAGGACACTGACTTTATCATTGAACCCAAGAACTGAGTTTTGTACAGGAGAATGGGACCCGATGGACGTACGTCTGTATCCTCTGCTATTATCATCATTGCTTCCTAAGAAATAATCCAAATCATAACCCAAAACCAGGGCGAAGGAAAATCGAAATTGTTGTTTATTTCACAATACACGCAATCCTACTCAGCGTTTGGCCTCAGTTCCTGACGTCTGCCTCGGTCAGTTGATGAATTTTGTCAGTTTTTTAAATCTTAGAAGTATGAGTTAATGAAACGGAACACGGGTCTGTGGACGCTAGTTCAAATGGGTTCAAAATGTCGCACTCTCATGAGATGATTTCATTGTGTAAATGCTGATTACCATAATGCTTTAATGTAGTCTCATCCACTAATGGAAAATCACTCTTTTGTGGTTTTAAACCAATGCAAATCATGCTTATATCCTTCTGAACACCTAACCACAGAAACCTGTTGACCTAATACATTCTTGTCCGCGAATATATGCTGATCAGAGGCGACAAAGAGATTGCCATCGCCAGCTGACCATATGGTCTTGATAGTATGGGCCCTCGGCCACCACTCACCCATGGCACTTATTCCATCGGTACTTATCGGTCTGTGAACAAGATAAACAGGATCACTAATAACCCACAAGACGAACTGTGTTGAAGGAGTGTCAAAACCGATGAGATGTGCGATGCCGGATGCAGCAATCAGCATTCAAGTGCCTCATGTTTTGAATTAATTTAATGAAGTTATGTCTTTAAAGTGAAACTAAGCTTTTTAAATGAAATTGCATTGGCTCCACATCGTCCCAATCTCAACCATCTTATTGTCAAAACCAATTTCCGGTGTAACAACTGACCACCATTTCATTACTTTTAAAAGTGTTAGCGACGAGCTGCACACACTGATCATAAGTATTGCAACATAGTTTTTTTCTTAATTTCTCTAATGCCTTTACTACTTTTACATCTATTTTCAAATTACTGTGGTCGCGGAGTTACGCCGGTGGATTGGCTTCATATCCGCCCATTTTGCTATTACCATATTACATGGGCACGATGTTGGTTTCATGTTTTCAATATGAATGAATCCAAGACATGCCTTCCCGAGATTTGTAATCGGGCATTCCTTTCATTTATTTAAGGCTACTCCTGCGGGTTATAATGCAGGCCTATAGAACCGCCCCAATCCGGCATAACTCCGCGACCACAGTATATAGGAGGGTCTATGGCAAAACATGCTGTTGGCAATATGGATTGAAAAATCTCACTGCTGATGAAAATATCAAGCCATGAAAAAGAAATATCAAAACATGAAAATAACAAAATCTTCATGTGATACTGGATCACTCTTCCTTTTCAGGATAATGAAGCCTGATGATGAGCAAGGATTTACAAGAAAAAAAATAACTGTGAACAAAGAGATATTTGATATCGAAAAATATCAAAAATTGAAAAAGTGAGATTTTGCATGAGATTCCATTGCGGATGAAAAGCTGTCATCCCATGTGTCTCAGTCATGCCAGTTTCATCCAATGAAAGGCCACAGTTATCAAGAAAATTGAACTTTTTCTAAAAAAACGATTTTTGAAAAATTGGTCAATTTTTTATAATAAATAACACGAAAATGATGCGCATTTTTTCACAGTTGTGAATGAATTTCAGTTGTCTTCATTGTGTAAAAATCTGGTAGTGATGCACTTCATACTTTTCGAGATACATGTACATGTAGCAAATGGGTGATATTTTGATATTCTGATATTTTTTAATGATAAATCCACTTTTCCTCAAAACCTTTCGAACCAACAGGTGTATAACAACTCAAAGTGTATAACAATCTCCACATTTGAGAAATAAACATTGATGACTGACTACCAAGAAATTAAGAAAAAACTATGTTGCAATTCTTATGATCAGTGTGTGTATGTTCTTTTTATTACTATCGATGCCACGCCAGACACCACAGACACGGTCGGCGTTGAACGCCTGTGTGGGGACATTCAATGGTAATTGACAAGGCCAGGGACTCATAATCGAGTTAGCGTAAACAGATTACGGATAAATCGTCTGTCGGAACTTGTTTGGGAGGATTTAAATGAAAGGCAGACATTTTGTTTTCCGTGGCGTGTACATGTAGGCCTACATGTATCACTTGTATTGCAATCAGTAACGGCAGAATGGAACCAAAAGAGATATACATTGTACTAAAGACTATGAAGATGGATATGCGTCGTTAGGGCTACAGAATTCTGCCATTTTTTACTTTAATAGAGTGGGTGAGGTCACAGGCAGCGTAAAGATCACACTAACACCTGATCCTGACACCTAACACACCCAAGATCACTGAAACGAGCTGTGACCTGCGAACAGAATCAAGGTGTGATCCTTGGATCACACTTGATTCAGGTGTGATACACACGATACAACATGTTGGTCCAACTTTTTCATCAAACATATTTGATCAGATGCCCAGTGCATTCACTGCTAGTTTTTAGTAGCCCTTCTATTATTGTCGGTGGGGATTGAATTTTATGACATCATCCTGTATACCTGGCAGCCATTTCTTTAGATCATTCAAATAAATATATTTGAACAGTCTTGTCGAGCATGCATACACGACGTTTCCCAAAGGTCAAAGGTTACGTCGGCCGTCGCGAGATACAAAACCTTACGCATACTATTGGGCTTTAAGTACCAACATGTCTGTCAAGTTCATTCGTATCTTCCTGTCTTGATGGATTTCTTTGGTCGAAGATGTTTGTACTGTACATTACGCGGTCTGTTATTTTAGATTTTTGCTGACCTGCTGTAATATGGTATGACATCAAGAATTACAACTGCTCAGGCGTTAGGTTTTAATAACACTATTTCCAACATAAGTACGTCCATAAGTGTTTTCAAAGCGAACCAGAACATTTCCTGATATTGGCTAAGCAATAACCTCGCATCTGAAGTCCACAAAACAAATTACATTCGAAGTACCACCAAATACTTGCATCAATACAAAATACTAAATAAAGTACATGGCAGTCTCAGATGAGCATGATGAGAAGTATGATATTTAGTATTAATGAAGTGAAACGGTGTTCATGGATCTTTGGACACGCACTTCAAGCAAGATAATATGCGGATTTACAGCAGTGAGAGTGATGAAGTGTTTGTTCCAGTAGGTCATGAAAGGAAAGTGACCTTGTGAACCACTCTCATTTCACATTAAATACAAGTATCAATAAATCTAATTGGATTTTCCCCAGTACTTGCAACACTCATTGATCACTGTTGGTCAAGGAAATGCTAGTCCTCTTCTCTGTTGTCGACGGATTTTTATAGGGAAAATTCGACAGTGCACTGTTATTCCAGCTAGACAAAAATATTAGGACAGTGAGCAATTTGCAGTTTGATGTAAGTTTCTGCCTGTTAATGAATGTAATGAACTCAACTTGTGTTCATGTGGGAAGGGTCCTTCTTTCCCCTTGCTACAATTTCAGTGAATACATCAGTGGCAATTATGCAATGAGGTTAATGACAATAAAGCAATTCTCGCCCTTGTTCATCAAAGGCATTTACAAGCAAATACTCGTTTTTCTTCGTTTTTTCTACATTGTTTCTTACGAATAAAGCTTTTAATTACTTATGGTTGATGATACACTTGTGATACTTGTGTTACATAACATGTCTGACCAGTTACGTCATAACAAGCGTTTGTTTCAGTCACTTGAAATTAACAACAATCCACATTGGAAGTGCAGAAATGAAAGCTAAACATGGGATCAAAAACGTGTTCTAGACTTTATTCAAGCCAAAACATTTCATCTTTACTTCTGATTCTTAACAGGCAGAAACTACATCAAACTTCAAATTGACCACTGTCCTAATATTTCTGTCCATCAGTGTATGGTGCAGCTGGAGTGGGATGACCTGTGAAGACCGCCGTCCAGGCAGGCCGACCTCCATATTTACCATGATATTGACTTGGAACACAAACTTAATAACAACAAGTGTCGGTTACGTTTCTTAGAGCAACCAAATACAATTCTTTGTAATTAAAACTACATCTACGTGGTTTCTCGAGCGTACATTTGTTTTTACGTTTCTCTTCATTGCCAACATTTTCCGCCCATTACGAAATACTGCAAAAGAAAGTCATCTATGGCTAACTCGGCAATTACACCACGACATATCGGATCTAAACACGTCCCGGTGTCTTTGTCGCAGGAAGGGAGGTCGTAGATGCGGATGGCATACGATATCTCATTAAAGGATGATAAAACGTGTCTTATTCCTGTGTCGTACACGGTCAGGATGGTCATGCCGCTCGTATATTTGGTAATAAACAGGCTAAGTGTTGGTTATTACGTTGACAATGATTCGAATGAACTTTGTTAGGGTGTAACCCGTGATTCACAGCCCAGTTAACGTCATGTTTATACCAATATTAGTAGACGTCACGATGCAGTGACTACAAATTGTTCAGAACAGCATGGAAATGGTTATGTTGACTGCAATCTCAGCTTTCAACCCGAACACCAGATAGTGACAAAAGCTCATGATATTCCGATAGTAATGAAAGTGGGCGCTGAATGCCGTTTAGGTCCAGTAAGCTGATGAACCGATTGCCACGTTTCGTAATAGGTTATGGGTTGCCATGATGGTGTACGGAGCAGGCCTAGGGTGTCTACAGTGACATCGCTGGGGTTTACACCTTCATATGTGACCCGATCTACCAAAAGTAGGCGCAAGTCGCAGCTGATCATCACCAGTCATCAGTTTACTCAACTGCATGTATTCTCTTATCACGGCTGTCCACTACCATTGTCAACCCGCAGAAACGTACATTTCAGCTTTTAGTGTTGCACTAGGCCGTTAACCCTTTCCTCTCGTTTGCGACTTGCCCCTACTTTTGGTAGATCGGGCCACATATGTAGTGTACAGTGTAATATCCAAGTTTGGTCAAACAAAAATAGGACGAAACCTATTCTGCAAAATCATGTTGGATAGAATTCTTTCGATCCACTTTTCCCGTCACACGCGATCAAATTTGTTGGACCAATTTTTGTTGTCCAATTTCGTAGTAGGCTAGTATCGTGTGTATCGGCCATTAAGTGTACACATTACTGTTGTTATAAACACCCAGAAATCACCTTTGTCGGAGTGCTTTTGTCGTTTGGCCATTGGACAGGTTTAACATCATCAGTCATAACCTCCCAGCTAGGATACCAATCTACCAACCGGTGTACAAGCAATTCAGCTAAANTTAGGTCCTGGAAATGAAGTTGAATTTCCTATTTCGTACTTCGTGTTTCGTCAGGTTTGCGTAACCTCGCTAATGAACTTACATGAATACATCTAAACATGTAACTATTTTATCTGTTTCCTAGAACTCCTATATAACATTAGTAATGGCCCAGGATCAGGACATGGAAGCAGCGATTGATAAGAATCCTGTTCGAATTAGTTTAGTGACCGGTAAGTAGATTACTGTGGTCTGTCATGACGGGGGTGGGCATTCCGAGTCAAGGGCCCGTATTTTAGAATGCTCCTCAACCGTAAAGGAGTTCCTCAAGGCTATTGTTCTCCTGTTGAGAACAGTAGCCTGAGGATTTCCTTTACGTTGAGTAGAATGCTCCTCAACGTAAAGGAGTTCCTCAAGGCTATTGTTCTCCTGTTGAGAACAGTAGCCTGAGGATTTCCTTTACGTTGAGGAGCATTCTAAAATACGGGCCATCATCACTAATGTTTGAGGCAAATGGTTGCGAGATAAACCAACAAATTTCTCACATTGCTTTAACAACGGTGATTACATGTACAACTAGTCTGAATGGATTGAGTGAGCGTTGAATGAGTTAGCTACTCCTTGGGCCGTATTTTAGAATGCTCTTCAACGTAAATGAGTTCCTCAAGGCTATTGTTCATTCTCAACAGGAGAACAATAGCCCGAGGATTTCCTTTACGTTGAGGAGCATTCTAAAATACGGGTCCTTGAATTCCCAGAAAGGTTTCTGGTGAAATTATGGTACATGTAGGCCTATATAGCGAAAAGTTTGGCTCTCTGGTGCAGTGAAATCCTGTTGCATAGAAGTTCTATACATTCATTATGAAGTTGTTGTTTAATCAGGAATTTGTTTGGTATTCCAGATGCCAATGGGAAGTTCAAACTCATCGAACAAAATTGTACTGCAAACCAGCAATACCCAGAGGATTACTGTGGTTTTATCTTTAATACAGTTCCCATAGATCGTGAACAGGATAGTACCTATCAACTGAAAGTCCTCGTAAGTATTTTTCGATTTTTCTAATAAAAGCTACATGTAGGAATCCACTGCTGATTTTCTGCGTTGCGACTTGCTTTGCAACCAGCTACCTCATGACCTGCGATTGAATACGATCGCAAGGAACTGATACCGGTCGCCGACCGATTGCCGACTGAAATTGACCACATCTTCGCCATTGGTGGAAATCACATCTAGCGAGTCCACTACAGCGCGCGATTGAGTGCCCAGTTGCAACGCAACCCAGTTGCAAAGTCGCAACACAAAATCAGTTTGAAAATCAATGGTGGATTCCTTGCTTAAGAGGGATGTAAAGAGGCCACTGAGTGAAGTACCACAAGTGGGACCCATCCAAAAAGTTCAATATCCGTGAGGTTGACAGCCAGAAGGGCATGGCCATCCGTGTCTATAATATGCATGGCTCACTGTACACTGCGCACACACACTAATTAACAAGCCCCATTGTACTATTGTCTTTACGAGACATTACATCACCTGAGCTTAGGTGCAATCAAACTCCAAGCCAGCACCCTTTCCGACTAATCAAGTAACATAAAACGCAACAGAATAAATATAGGTAGAGACAACGAGCCACGAAAATGTTGATTTTATCGCGGATCGTCCAGAATCACCGTGAAACTTGCACTGCATTTCCAATTTCACAAAACATGGGAGCTGCCATAATGAGTTACTCGAACTACTTTCGAAGTTCAACTCGGTCCAATCGGGTCGCAACCCGAACTCCATAAATTCCTCGGGAATCTACTCTTTTGGCGTCATAATATGTGACCGACATCGTTACTCGGGTTGAATACAGTCCGAACTCGACCAGTCATGTGACCAACAGCAAAAAGTCGTCGAATTCACCGGAAAATGTGTAGTGGGATGCCCAACACAACATGTGTAGCTGAGCAAGACTATTGGACGGATATTGGACTTTTTGGATGGGTGCCACTTGTGGTAATTCACTCAGTGGCCTGTTTACATCCCCCTTAAGAGTGTATCATGCAGTTAACCTAAACAATAAGGAAAATATTGTTTCACTCCTTTCGTATTACAGCGCCTTGTGAATGTGTGGACGGCCAAAATTATTAAGTACAATGTAAATGCCTTTTTATTTAAAAAAAACATTGCTTGGAAAGCATTGAGCACTTGAACGTAGATCGCTGAATCTGGAAAAGGCAACTTTCACGTAAGATTTTCCATCACGTACACACCAGTAATTGACCAATCAGGGCCAGGTAGTACTATTAGAATCTGTATTTCCCCTTTAACACGATTTATTCAGTTTGGATATTTTTCTTAATCCTCTTTTTATTCAATATGAATTGGTATCGTGTTTGTTTAAAAATCTGATGAGTTTTTGGCAATGTTGTATGTCTTAGATTCCTCCGCAGGGGCAATTCACTGCTATGGGCTCTGGCAGCCAGCTCACTGCTTCTCTCCGCTGATCAGTGACCCCTCTTGGGTTTGGATGCCCCTAACCATGGTCAACCCACAACGAAAATTATATGGTTTGAAAATCTAGCTGAGGTCCTCGTAACCCCCAAATATTACAATCATCGGAGCTTCTGGATGCGGGTAACAGGATGATACATGTATATTGTCGTCTCTTTAAAGGAAAATGGCTTGGATTTCTATTACTGGTGTGCCCCCATCATCCACTATAAAAAGTGTGTGCACAAATACGGTATATCCAAAGAAAGAGAGAGCACAAAAGTCGACAAACAAAATGATGATACATGTATATAGGAAATCAAGTTCCAAGATTTCTGGAGTTCCATACTGAAAAGTGCCTGAGGAAGACCCCGGTTGGGATCGAAAATTTGCGAAATTTTGGAAGTTGACTTCCTGTATATCATAGTGTCGACTTTATTTGTGCTCTCTCTTTCTTTGGATATCTTTGTGTGCCCCAACAGTGCAAATGTCAACCAGGAGCGGCGTGGTCTAAGTGGTTAGCGGGACGGACTCCTGATCAGAGGGTCCCGGGTTCGACTCCCAAGAAAAAAACACGCTCGCTTGTGACCTTGAGCAAGTCACTTTGCTTCACTTGCTTCACCCCCACTCAGGTGTAAAAGGTGTACCTGGCAGGTAGTGATGGTCTGTGTGAATGGCTAGTCCAAGAGCACTGAAATCGGCTGCCAGGACTGTAATACATGTACTCCCCGGGGAGTGGAAATATGAAATTGGTATGAACAGGCTGGGGGTAATAATTGTGAAGTGCCTTGGCACTTAAATGTAAAAGGCACTATAAGCGCACACATTATTATTATTACTATTATTATTAGCTACATGTAATTAACATAATTCAACATTTTATTAAAGGGTAAAGAAGTTGACAAAGCAACAGGAAAGTTTAACGGATTTACTGCCACTGCCACAGTAATTGTGAATGTTTTAGACAAGAATGATAATGGTCCCGTCATTACCCCAGCCACCAAAACTATCGACGTTAATGAAGGCCGCACTGATGCCATTCTGACTTTGAGAATTCAAGACAAGGACACCGTAAGTGGCTTAATTTCTTCTTGCAACTAGTAAACTGATATTAAAGCAAATAGCTCGCGGTGTTTGTTTTGGCGCCATGACAGTTGGTCCTCGATATCAAGTACCGTTTTGAGAAAAAGGCGAAAGAAGGATTTTAGTTTAATGGGAAATGCATTAGAGAGCCAAACTTCGGAGGCGTATTTTGCAAAATCTACCGCTTCGAAATCAATGGGAATAGTACAAAATGTACGTCTTGACCAACTGAATTTGAAAACGTCATTAACCCATTTTAACAAATTTTTGATGGAACCTCGTCCCCAGTGTTTACGTTCGCATATTTGCACAGGTTTTGCATATGGCTGCGGCACGGCTTTCCCTGGAGGCTAGATTCACTCTATGGGAGGTACCACCAAAAATGTAAACAAACCCCGCGAGCCATTTGCTTTAATACGATATAAGGGTTTATAAATATTAGGCCAAGGCCCTATTCTCTATGCCTCTCATAATGAGGAGAGCGATTTTCTGTTTATCCCGACAGGTCGGCGCTGGGAGCGAAGTGACCTTAGCGACGTCATTTTAGATGTTGACGTTGCGTCATGAAAAAGTGACCTGTACATTTTTCTACAATGAAATTACATGTAGAGAAATGAAATTAAAGCAATAAATTAGAGAAATTTTCATCTAATACAAGATGATGTAAGTTTTACTGTCGAGTTACCAAAACAAACGGGTGATAATTTCATGCCAGAAGTAAACTGAAATAACGTAATAGAAAAAGGAATTTCGGTCACAACGCTCGCAGCGACACCGTGTGGTGCTAGTACGGCGCCCGCCTCATTGCCTCTCGTCTGTTTTCAGCCTGCAAACGGAAAATTCAACCTCACCCTAATACAACCGTTTGATGCATTTCAACTAGCTCCACAGAACCCTCATCAAACCCTGACTGTCGCGCAAATATCTGTTAAAGACCCGAATATGATAAACTACGAGATGCCACAGTACCGCAAACAAGTCATTAAGGTAAAAGCGTACAAATACGGGAGAATCCAACTTACCTCGACGCGAGTCCAGGGGCCTTATTCACGAAGAGATCGCAAATATTTGCGTTGCGATGGGTTTGCGTGCACGCAAATTATGCGATGCGTGGTATTCACGAAGACCACGCATTTGCCTCGCAAATTTTTCGCAAAATAGCGATCACGCCAAATATGCGTGATCGCAAAATTACATTTTGACAGAGCTTTTTGCAGTCAGCTCATTTTTTCCACTCTACATGTACGTTCAGACCAGACAGACTGAGATGTGAGTTGATAATGAAGCAGTTTCGAGGTCGCTGAATTGGGCGGCGAATGCCGGTGTGATGTGAATGGGAGAGCTAGGGATGCAAGTCCTACTTACATGGACAATAGTTTGCTCAAATAGTCATCCTGTATTCATCCTGTAGCAAACAATAAAATCCGACTTATCTGTTTTTGGTCAAATGCACCAAACCTATTTTACCTCGGAATTACGTAATTATTAGTACCGGTAGTTAATATAATGGCAGCGTGAAACAGCATTGCTATCGGCGTTGACCTACATGTATCAGAAATTTATGGGCGACGTCTATTTTGTAAATTCTAATAATATCGTAATATAGTAGGGATAGCATAATGGTAGATGGAACAGCTAGGTATAATACAAGCTGTTCCTTTTACCATTATGCTACATGTACCCCTCTATATTACGGTATTATTAGAAGTTAAGAAAATTTTTATGACATGGACTCGCGTCGAGGTAAGTTGGATTCTCCCGTAACCCTCTCAGCAAGTGTCTTCTACCGTACCGGTCACCGGTCACATATAGTAAATGCTGCTGAGCTATCCAATACATGTACAGTCATGGACATTAGGTTATCCAAACCTGATACAGTGAATATTTCAAATACTACAGGGCAGTTTGTTCCCCTCTTGTTGGTCATATTTCTGCATCAAAATTTTGGAAATTTGAAAATATCGTAATTACATGTATGTAATCATCCTCGCATCCAGGGTCTTCACAACCGGCTCCCCAACTCGCGCTTGATTCAGACCCTGGCGACATCCATGCCATTTTAGTGGGGAACCAGCGGAGCACTCGACTCCGCCGAATCCAGCCAATCACAGTGAAGCTTCTATCCCGTCTTGGTCATATCCCAAATATGGTAGCTGTGAAAATTTCTCGAGTCGCTGACAAACTCGCTGAGTTTCTGATTGTTCCTGAATTACACCCCTAACTTCGCGTCAACATGATTCTCACGGATTATTTAGTCAACGAGGACGTACTGATGGGATCAGAACACGAAGGTATGATCCAGTTCATGTGTTTGGGGCAGCTGTCATTCGGCAGCGTGCATAAATTATGGAATGAGATACATGTACAATGCTAGGAGCCTGGTATCCGGTAACTCGTAATACCGGATGTATGTGCAGACATTGTAGCACTAGGCGCGATATTTGTCCATTACATCAAGTGGCATTTCCCCACTGCTTTGCATGGTTTGTTCAGTTCGTGAATTACCATGGCGAGTACACATGAGGGAATGTCCGTCTTCCCCACCGAAACGGGGTGGATGTCCTCAGGGCATTGAGGGAGGGTACGACCGTAAATGACCTGAGCTTCTCAGGATGGTATGTAATAGCTCTTCAGAAAAAACAAGTAGCCTAATATTTTTGTAATTTTTGTTGCAGTTGTGATAGAGTGAAACATTATAAGGATTTAGGGTTTTGTTTTATCAAAATATGTTGAGTGGTTGCTGAGGTATTTGATATTATCAAAATTTTGATAATTTGAGATTTTCGTGTTTTGTGGGAAATTTTGATGCCAGTAGATAAAGCTAACCTCAGAGTATGGATTGACTAAATTTTGGAACTTTTTACCTGAACTGGGCAGAAATATTGCGTACTTTTCAAAGTATCAAAATGTTAATATTTTGAAAAACATGCTTAACTTCTAACCAGTTTCAGCTACCAAAACTTCATACTTCTTGGTTTTTAGGTGAACTCTGTCTACTGATATCAAAATTTTGTGAAAAATTTCCCACACGAAGCCCACCTTATTACAACTCAAAAGGTGATTCAATAATAACCGACTGTGGTCGCTTAATACACAGTATACATGTGGTAGACTCAATAGTGCCAGCGTGAGTTATTGTACAGTGACTTTGTTTACCATTCGCTCGCACCGCCCTTCTGGCGCTGGTCATTCATGGTCATTGTAGAGGAGGCGGGGCGAGTCGTTGACATTGTTCGGTCCGCGAGAGCCAATCAATGTTGTCCTATTCAATAAGGTGGTCGACGAGGGTTGGTCTTACCGCGCGGCGTCTTAGCGCGCGTCTTTAGTGAAAGAACCCTATTAGGTCATGAAAGGAAAGTGACCTTGTGAACCACTCTCACTTCACATTAAATACAAGTATCAATAAATCTAATTGGATTTTCCCCAGTACTTGCAACACTCATTGATCACTGTTGGTCAAAAGGAAATGCTTAGCCCTCTTCTCTGTTGTCGACGGATTTTTATAGGGAAAATTCGACAGTGCACTGTTACTCCAGCTGGACAAAAATATTAGGACATGTGAGCAATTTGAAGTTTGATGTAAGTTTCTGCCTGCTAATGAATGTAATGAACTCAACTTATGTTCATATATTGTAGGAAGGGCCCTTCTTTCCCCTTGGTGCAATTTCAGTGAATTACATCAGTGGCAATTATGCAATGAGGTTAATGACAATAAGGCAATTCTCACCCTTATTCATCAAAGGCATTTACAAGCAAGTACTCGTTTTTCTTCGTTTTTTCTACATTGTTTCGAATAAAGCTTTTAATTACTCATGGTTGATGATACACTTGTGATACTTGTGTTACATAACATGTCTGACCAGTTACGTCATAAAAAACGTTTGTTTCAGTCACTTGAAATTAACAACAATCCACATTGGAAGTGCAGAAATGAAAGTTAAACATGGGATCAAAAACGTGTTCTAGACTTTATTCAAGCCAAAACATTTCATTATTACTTCTGATTCTTAACAGGCAGAAACTACATCAAACTTCAAATTGACCACTGTCCTAATATTTCTGTCCACCAGTGTATGGTGCAGCTGAGTGGGATGACCTGTGAAGACCGCCGTTCAGGCAGGCCGACCTCCATATTTACCATGATATTGACTTGGAACACAAACTTAATAACAACAAGTGTCGGTTACGTTTCTTAGAGCAACCAAATACAATTCTTTGTAATTAGAACTACGACGTGGTTTCTCGAGCGTACATTTGTTTTTACGTTTCTCTTCATTGCCAACATTTTCCGCCCATTACGAAATACTGCAAAAGAAAGTCATCTATGGCTTACTCGGCAATTACACCACGACATATCGGATCTAAACACGTCCCGGTGTCTTTGTCGCAGGAAGGGAGGTCGTAGATGCGGATGGCATACGATATCTCATTAAAGGATGATAAAACGTGTCTTATTCCTGTGTCGTACACGGTCAGGATGGTCATGCCGCTCGTATATTTGGTAATAAAAAGGCTAAGTGTTGGTTATTACGTTGACAATGATTCGAATGAACTTTGTTAGGGTGTAACCCGTGATTCACAGCCCAGTTAACGTCATGTTTATACCAATATTAGTAGACGTCACGATGCAGTGACTACAAATTGTTCAGAACAGCATGGAAATGGTTATGTTGACTGCAATATCAGCTTTCAACCCGAACACCAGATAGTGACAAAAGCTCATGATATTCCGATAGTAATGAAAGTGGGCGCTGAATGTCGTTTAGGTCCAGTAAGCTGATGAACCGAAAGTGTACACATTATTGTTGTTATAAACGCCCAGAAATCACCCTTGTCACAGTGCTTTTGTCGTTTGGCCATTGGACAGGTTTAACATCATCAGTCATAACCTCCCAGCTAGGATACCAATCTACCAACCGGTGTACAAGCAATTCAGCTAAAGTCCATTAGGCACCCACCTCGCCAAGCATCGGATATCAAGACACTCGTTCGTAATACCAGCTAATGCATATGACCAATTATTTGCCACTGTTGTTGAACAAATATTGACTCTTGGGATTTCGATGAGGCGTCTCGTGTTTGTCAGCAATATCATTATCAGGGTGACCACAGCGCGATTCAAAAGCCGGCGCTATAGAAATGGACCTTAATGGGGTCGAACGAATTATTTGATTTTGTAATTGATGACCGACTATCATTGCTTCGTACAAGGTCACTGTCACCCGAATTACGAACGGCCCTCAACACATGGAGGTGTCGGTGATGTATTTTGTTTACCAAACTAGTTTGTGCAGAAATCGAACCGACTCTATAAACAGTTTTCAAAATTGTAATAACCGGCAGATAATCATCCTCTTGCAACAGGTCCTCTAAAACGCGCTCCCCTATCCGCACGTCCGAGGCCCTGTTGAAATTGGCGCCTTTTCGCTGTGGAACTAGCGACAGAAAATCTGTCGCTGAATACAACCAATCACAGCGAAGTATGTAGTCGTAGGTCTATTCGGGCGGCCAACTTTTTTCCCTAACCAATATATCCATTACTACCAACTTTTTTCCTAACCTGTATAGCAAAAGTTAATCCTAATCCTAATTCTAATCCTAATCCTAATACTACTCCCAACACTAACCCTGACCCTAACCCCTACACTTACCCAACCATTAACGCACCATTCACTTCGTTAATTTCATTTCGTAATGGATATACTGGTTAGGAATCTATACCGGTTAGGAAAAAAAATTGCATCCGGCGATGATGAACACCAGGCCCATAGCTAGCATAGGGACAAGGGTGCAAATGCCCCCCCCCCCAGGTAAATTGTGCAAAACATATTTTTCTGCAAAATCAAATGGGATAAAAGATCATTATTTGTTCAATGTCTCAGGGTGCAGGAACTTGACCTCAAATCGGATCTCAAAGCTTCTAATTTTCAACATTTTTCTGGGGGAGGTCCCCAGACCCCCGCAAAACGGGCTCCTTCGGCGCCGAAGGCCAAGCCCATGTCCATTGAGCTCGTCTGCTTAAAATGCCCTTCCCGTCCAACGAAAAAAGCTAGCTACGGCCCTGGAAAACACTCTAATGTTTATTTCAACAATGTGTAACTCCTATAGAAAATAAAGGTAAGATGAGACAACGTCATCTACGACGATAACAGTCCTAACAAAACAAATGAAATGGTCCATGGACCATGTGCTCACCCGTTTGGACATAATAGTGAAATGACAGAGAGAGGTGCATGTACATGTACATGTCAGTAAATAGAGCAATCTGGGTCAAGTCATTTCTAAGTTGAAGGACTTCAATGATTTTTGGGTTATGCCACCTGGCGGCCATATTAGATGTCCGATCGGGCCAAAACTTCACGTGCACATAAAGGTCATCTAGAGGGAGCCACATAGCACATCTGGGCGCTCTGAGTCAAGTCGTTCCTGAGTTATAGCACATTTGATGATTTTCGGGTTACGCCACCTGGCGGCCATGTTGGAAGTTTAATCAGGTCGAAATTTGACGTGCTTGTAAAAGGTCACCTAGAGGGAGGTAAAGCCAAGAATCGAATCGGACCGAAACTTGGTGTCATAGGTCATCTGACCTAGGGGTATATATGTACCAAGTTTCAGATCAATAGCTCCAGCAGTTACGAAACGTGCCCTGCTAACGGACGACGACGGACGCTGCACCACGACAAAAGCTCACGGGTGAGCGAAAAACAGTGGTCATCCTGTTAATTTTCATACCACGGATTAAAAACCCTCGATTTTCGATACTGAAATCATTGCATCCAACACAGTCGTACTGTAATGAAACACTCCTACCAAATATAAAACAAAATTGAGGTTGACGGAGGGTGTAAGTAATCAAAATTTCTGGTGAAATTTGTTTAGATATTGCTGGTGTTAACCTTCGTGTCTCTTTATTGGTAGCATCACGATCAGGACTCTTCTGTTCACCAAAATTAGATTCTTTACATGTCTGACAATATCGATTACAATACTGCTCTCGACACGACAGCTGCAAAAGCAAGTGTGACCTCTAGGATCCCAATTCGAGCCCGGTTCAAGTAGGTTCTTGATATATCAGGTTTTGAGTATCGACCGTTGTCTGGTATATTGCTTGCTTCGGGCAGCTTATGCCTAATGTATAATGCACGTTTAGAAGGGAGTAAGAAATAAAAGTGGAAAATAAGAAGTGGGAAATTTTGGCATTTTGGGGCCATTTTTTTCAATTTCTCAAATTGGGAGATAATTTTTTTCCCATTTCGAGAAATGACATTTTGTCTGATTTTTCGGGTGATGTTTCTAAAAATTGGAAAAAATTTACCCCAATTTGAGAAGTTGAAAAATTCGCACAAATGTACAAAATTTGTCACTTCTTATTTTTCACTTTTATTTCTTATTCCCTTTTAGGTAAACTTAATTTGACGAGGGTTCTGGTCCTAAATTACTAGACGACGGAAATGAAAAAAAAAATCAGAAATTATGAGCAACTGCAAAGGACAACCATCATTCTTCTTCATTTATACATTTTGTTAAATCTCTAAAAAATCGTTGTAAAAATGGTTTCAACGTATTATTTTTTTCCTTTGTAAAATTTCCTTTTGCTTAATGGAAAGGTGCTAATGATATTTTTGTGAACTAGTTCAAAACAGTTGCCTCGACATCAAGTGGCAATGCCACAAAGATGAACATCTTCATTGAGGTAAGTATAGTCTATGAACATTTAGGGCCATATTCATAAAGGGTGTTTAGCCTAATCAGCGTACAAATTCTGCATTACACAAGTTATAAAGGCCTAGAAAACTATTGTTCTGCTTTCTGTATGCTGCCTGATCTCTGGCATTTACCTACAAGGTGATCTCACGCATCTACCTTTCCTGCGTCTCAGTGTGGGAGGACAAAAGAAAGTACATATTCTAAACAAGCCTGCCTGATCGTTCAACATTTCCTTTGTCCTCTTGGACTTAGACGCAGGGCAAATGGATGTGAATAGGGAGTTTTCGCAAAGCCCCCGAAACGCCAAGGGGAACGTCTATCCTTTTGTTCAGTGGTCTGTTCGTAGCATCGAACAATGGGTTTGGCGTTCGCGTTGGCGTTTCGGGGGCTTTGCGAAAACTCCCTATTATCCTGCGGGTAAACGCCCCTGCATGGTGAAGCACCGCACAGACATCAGACAATAGTTTTCTAGGCCTTTAACCTGTATAATGCAGAACTTGCACGTTGATTAGGCTAAACACCCTAAGTTATGAATACAGCTCTTAAATTTTACATGGTTCAACAATCAACTTTAAACCCATCTTTCGAGACAGAAAGAAGAAAGTACATATACAGTCAAATTCAACCAATTTCAACCAATTCAAACCCAACACGAAATCAAAGTTATTCAGTTAATGCATCATGAGGTTACTATTTGCTCATCTGTGATGTTTGTGACCTCATTTCAATGAAGTAATCATGATTTGTAGAGCGAAGCAGGTTGCCTGGCTACCGTGACTCGTCGTAGATTGTGCAACCCAAATGGCTTTACCGTGCTCGAATTTTCCATACATGTACACTCAATGGTAAAAAATAAACGAACAAATGGACGTGTCTTCTGTTGCCCTAAAACATCTTGTATTTCAAAAGGAAAATTTCACCGAAAATAATTCATAATGGAAATATCACCATTTCAAAATATCATTAAAATTGAGAATTTAAAAATCTTAAGTTTTTGAAACAAAAACTACTTTGCCAATAATCTATTGAAAATTCTAAGATCCATGGCGAAGAAAGTGTTTGAAGATCTGTGCTCACTTTGGTGGTATTTGAGATTATCAACAATAACGAAAATCTCAAATTTGGTATTTTTCATGAGATTTTGGGCCGAGATGACGTCAGTAAAAGCAAGATCGCCCCGCATTGAGATGAGGCGGGATCAATTGACGACTTGTTGCACAGTGGCTGATATACATTGTACTGTACATGTACATGTAAAGCAGCTTTCCTGAATTGATGTTATCGCACATTTTTCGTTTTTTCAAGGCTTTTGACGCATCCATCTACACATAATTAAAACGTCGCGCTGTGACGTGAAACGAAATCCGAAGATGCACTACAAAAACATGATATGATACAGCCGGAATGCTCAACACAGTTGAGGGCCATTTGGAGTCATTTTTGTACGTATAAGTTCTCCCGAAAAGTGGCACATTTCATGGTTTTAATCTAAAAAGCAAATAACTTCCTCTTCAAACGATATAAAGAGCTTTTATAAATCCATTATATACTGTGTGGCTTTTAGCTTACACTTTGTTTCAATTAGTGATCGCACAAACCGTTCCTCTCTTGCTATCGCAAGCTGAACAACAGCTACTAATAAGGTTTCATGGAGATCACTCTCAGACTGGTTATTATGGTTTTTCCATTGGTACTTCTGTCGCATCTGCTGATGCACCAAATAGCTTAAATGAACTTGGTGAATTCCTGGCATTTCACCACTGCCTGAATCATACCTTAGTAATTTTCTCCTGTTTAGAAAATACGTGACAAAGTTAGAATCGCAATAAACGCGATGTTCATCAACCAAACTGGAATATGTCGCCTGAAATTCGAGCATCTCATTGATTCATTGATAAAACAACCATTGGCAGTTTTTGAACCCCATGTCAGCAACCTGTCTCTGGTTGAGAAGGAACACTCTGTGGATAAGGTCAATTCACGTACGCAATCTTCAACCTCGTCCCCAGGGGTATAGTTCGCTCAGACAACCTCGGACCACTCGCTCACTAACCCCTGGAATCAGCTTTGGATTTAACGCATTTGATTGGTTGATGGGAAACCGTCAAAATATACCCAAGAATATACCCAAACAAATTTTCAAAATATTTTGGATCAAATCAAAAGGTTACCTACATGTATATCAAGGTTTGAAGATTTTTTGCAAAAAGAATTAAAAAAACACAGATATGTGTGTTACATGTAGATTCATTATTTTGATTCGTGCTGCCACCTACACTTAGACCAAAGATCTTGGTCTAAGTATAGGTGGCAGCACCAAAGCTGATTCCAGGGGTTAGTGAGCGAGAGGTCCGAGGTTGTCTGAGCGAACTATTCCCCTGGGGACGAGGTTGCGCAATCGTGGGGTAAGTAAAGGGCCAAACTCTCAACCTATGTTCCTCTCCGATTCTTTCTGACATGTCGGAATTTTTTTCTCATTCAGTATGCAAATATTACTCGGTTTCGTTAAAGGCTCGGTATTTGTATTTGTATTTCATTTTTCCGTCAGGGCCGACGCTATAGCATTATTGGCCCTGCTAAGTACGGAGGAGGCCATCACAAGCTACTCATGTTCCTCATTTGGATGGGGTATTTTACTTGGACTTGCAAAGACACAAGGTACAAGGCACCACGGCTTACTGTCCCATGCGACGGACGTGAAGAGCCGGGAATGAAATCCCACTATGGCCCGGGCTGGATTCGAACCCGGGACCTGTCGCTTGCTAAGCGGACGTGATAACCACTAGGCTATCAGGCTCCTCAAAAAGGCTCGGTGACTGTCATTCATTACATGGACAAAATAGGGACCACAATTCACTGCCTCAATATGTGTCACTTGTGGCTAATACGATTGAAATGAAAGTGACATCCCGGTCCTGATCAATTTCCCACACAAAAGGGCCCATTGTATACGACCTGGTTGCGGTGTGCTGCCCTCTATCGTAGTTATTATCACCATTGCCAGAAGGTCATAGGCCCGTATTTTAG
This sequence comes from Notospermus geniculatus, assembly GCA_002633025.1. Classification (NCBI taxonomy): domain Eukaryota; kingdom Metazoa; phylum Nemertea; class Pilidiophora; order Heteronemertea; family Lineidae; genus Notospermus; species Notospermus geniculatus. The sequence continues at coordinate 89,210 of NMRB01000949.1, read as the reverse complement.
GAGCCTTCTTATCTCTAAGGTCCACTTTAAGCTTTTGTATTCTGCCCTGTATTAAGGGCTAGGTCCACTCACCAAATTTTCCAAGCCCACTTTTCTGAAATGTCAAATATCTTTAAAACACTACAGTCTTTTTACTTTGCATCTACACCTAAATTATCAGACGGACAGTGCAACAACTAAAACGACAAATTAGTTTGTTGTCGATCCACTCATTAGCTGAAACAAAGGGTACAGCTTTCGGTACATAATGCCGCCTTATTACAAAGAATCAAGAGACTATCTTCTGTATACCAGTAACTTTGGTTTGTATCTACACGTTAATGAAGTCAGATTTCCAAAATTCGTTTTCATTGTTGAGAAAATCTCAATTTTGTGAAAATTTTCTCAAGCTATGCCCTTTATTGGAGGTTTGACCATTCCACACATGAGCAATAACAATAATTGACTGAGTATGGTAACTCAATGAGCTTGTATTGTGGAACCAAGCAGTCCTGGAATTCTATTCAAATGTCAGGTATGCCAGGGAGGCTTACATCATAATGCCACACTGTACATTCTGAATAGGAGTGGGCCTATACCAGTATGCAGTGCATTGAGTTCAGAGGGTTTAGTCCAGAAACCCTTTTTTAGGACTGACATTCAAGCTGAAAATTATATTGAGAAAAATAAGCATTTTCATCAGTTTCCAAAACAAATTTTGAAATTCTAACTTCATCAACGTGTAGATACAAACCTCAGGTTACAAGTACGCAGGAAATAAACTCTTTGTTTTTTGTGATAAAGCCACATTATGTACCGAAAGGTGCACCATTGTTTTAGCTAATTAGGGCATCAGCTGGTGACAAACTCCACATTTTTGTTTTTCCAATGTCCGTCTGGTACATATGGTGCGGCTGTAGTTCAAAATGGCCAGGGCATTTCAAAGATATTTGACATTTTTAGAAAACAGGACTCTGAAAATTTGGTGAGTGGACCTAGCCCTTAATGGCTAAAGATAGAGATAAGAAAGCTTGTAGCATACGGCCCTTAATGATGTACATGTATATCTACCTCTTGGCTTTCTCGATTTTTCTTCTTCACCATCGACGTCATTGATACATAAAATCGGACGATCTTCAATAGTTACAACAATCATACCGTTTCACACTAATATTCCCGTGCTAGCCTAGCCTGCTGTATATCCCCACACACATAGCAAGAGATGGTCCACAAGGCCGTGCCTGTCTTCATGCACTGTTTTCTGCTTGTTTGGCTTCTCCCGTACGTGACTTTGTGGCTTCGGTGGTAGGCGAGGTAGCGATGGACTACAAAGTAGCTGATATTATGGCAGATTGGCGTTTAAACAGAATTATACAATGTACATGGCGTATTGAAGCAGGATATTGTTCACGTCGTGCTGTGTTACACACATGTACAGTGTCAGCATGTATTTTGTCACAAGGAGTTACGTTTCACACCCTTCTTCAGTCAGATGGCATGTGCTCTGATTTTTCGCTTGCGATAATATTTCCTCAGTCAACACCTTCCCTCTCCATTTTTCCCTTCTAAAATTCTCCAACGTATTAAAGATGGCTTCCTTGATTTTTAAATGACAAATCAATTTCACTGACTTGTAAGAAATCGACACCACGTACAGCACTTTAGTGAACCAATCAGCCTGTTTTAAACTGGCAGATGTCATTTTATAACTTTGCCACTGATGGCAAAGCTACAAAATGACATCACCTAAGGCGAAACTGTCAAAGATATAACGGACGGCAATCAATTGAGACTTTGAATGATGACATTGCAAGTGTGCTGTCAAACTCGTCCCCAGTGGGTTTACGTTCCTACAACACCACTGGAAAGGGCTGACGACTTCAGGAATACTCTGCGCATGCGCGATATACTAATTTCGAGGCGAATCACGCCGACGCTGGCACCCGCGGCATGATTTTCCCAACTAAACTATTCGTTTGAAATTGCTCTAATACTCAAACAACTTCGTGTTGTGGGGGTATTACATGTATTTGGCTTTTTAGGCATATATGATATTTTGCAGTCATCGAAGAATGAAATATTGTGTGAAACAAACATTTTGGCACGCTACCAGCGGTTGACCAGAAACTTTGGTCAGGTCGCACCCTTGCCAGAGATATCCTCGGATGAGATAGATCTGGGTACGAGATTGGTGTGCTGTGTCAGCAGTAATGCACTAACCTAAAGCAAATGAGACAATGTTAGACACTGGGGGACAGAAATATTAGGACAGTGGCCAATTTGAAGTTTGATGTAAGTTTCTGCCTGTTAAGAATCAGAAGAAGATTGATGTTTTGGCTTGAATAAAGTCTGGAACACATTTTTGATCATGTTTTAACTTTCATTTCCGCACTTCCAATGTGGATTGTTGTTAATTTCAAGTGATTTAATTAAACACGTGTCTTGTTATGACGTATTAAACTGGTAAGCATGTTATGTTATGTATCATCAACCATGAGTAAATAAAAGCTTTATTCCTAAGTAAAAAATGAAGAAAAATGAGTATTTGCTTGTAAAATGCCTTTGATGAACAAGCATCGTAACTTAAAAAGCACTGAGGATGTGAACGTGGTACAGGCTCTCTTTGCCACTGATTTAACTACAAAATCTCGGGATGGTCATGGGAAATTCAAGCTGAGCAATGGATAGGGCTTTTTGGCATCCAGAGTGAAACAGGCGAACTTTCAGGATGAGCATTTTTCAGGTAGATGTTTATTACACTGGTGGACAGAAATATTAGGACAGTGGCCAATTTGAAGTTTGATGTAAGTTTCTGCCTGTTAATGAATGTAATGAAATCAACTTGTGTTCATATATTGTGGGAAGGGTCCTTCTTTCCCCTTGCTACTACATGTAACATGTATTTCAGTGAATTACATAATCATGGCAATTATGCAATGGGGTTAATGACAATAAGGCAATTCACGTCTGGTTGAATCGATCGCGATTGAAGGTCGACAAATTGATCGCATAGGCTTAAGGTGGTGACAGACTGCCGCGTCCTGCAGGCGTTCTGCCAGTCAGATTCTTCGGTAAGTGTCTCGGTCCGTGTTACCGACTCCCTGATTGGTTGGCATGAACGCTTTCCCGACGCCTTGCTTACGCGCCAGTCTGTCACCGCCTATATTCTTCTTGTTCAGCCATTGTTAACGTTTTTATGCATATTTGCTTTTACATGTAGCAGTTTCCTTGAAGGAATGCGGTTGACGTCATTTTTCCTCCCACTAACATTACGATGCAAAATGAACTTTATTATTTCATGCAATGACTCCAACCACACACAAAATGCAGGACTGTGCATTTTATAATTTTACAGCTTGACTAATTTAGACACTAGAATATATGATTGGGGGGGGGCATGAAATCGATAACATGGCGTTCACTCCTCATGCCGTACCCCACCTTACGTGTATTATCCATTGGAAAATACAATTCGAGGGGCGTCATGTATGGTAAAACACGATGTTCTAAAACCAGATCGGAGTAAAAATGCCCTACGGGCTCGTGTACAGAAGAATTGGATGGAACCATAAATGTATAATTTTGAATTGGTTCTGAATATTCTGGCGATATTGTATCGGACATGCAATAAAGATATCGACCAACAGTTGACAAGATGAGATAATGCTAGACACTATCGAGGAAATCGGCACAACGTTGAGATTTGAATAACATAGTTGCCTCAGTCATGTCATTGCGTCCTTATTTCTTGACGTCTAAGAACATTCTGAGAACTCTTCTCGGCAACTCTTAGCAAGTAATCAGTAGGGGCATAAATTCATAAGCAAAGCTGCCTCGTCCGCCTTGTATATTTTTGGTAAGGTTATTCAGTACATGTACAGTATTACCATAAAGGAATGAACCATAAAGGTTCAACTCTTTATGAATGTGGACAGTATCCCTTTAAACCTCAAAAGATTTGCATTCTGACTCTTCCTTATGATAAGAGAGACCCTTCTGCACGTTTACTGCAAATTTTGTTGAATTCCGACTAGTTGGTCTTATGACACAAAAGGACTGAATTAATGAGAACCCCACGAACGATGTGAGCGCAGGGTCATCTGTGGAGATTTGAATAGGCTATAACGTACATTTGCACGTGGAACACAATTGTGCTAAAAATTGCTCTGTTATCCTCAGAAATGGAATTCAAAGCATCAAGTTGACAGGTTCATGTACCACTTCACCACAAAAAAGTTGAAGCGCCTGCCTATTACGTAAAGCCAAAATTCAGGCAGTGAGAGATATCTGGTCGCAACACATGAAGTGTATCCCTCAGTAAGTTCATCGTTCGCAGTTAAACCTTTATGGTTGATTCCTTTATGGTATTACTGAACCCGACAGTGTGCATTACATTAGGCGCGTGAAACCATGGTTTTTCTTGACTGATTCTTTTTCGATGGGAACATCTCCACTCTGTTAGCGTGAGTTCCGACAACTCTTGAAAGTCTCATTACTTCAGCAACAAAGCTTTTTGTTGATAACAGGAAGCTTTATTGGTACATGTAGCACTGGTAAAAAACTAGACATGATGCCGTCAAATATGAGAGGCACATTATCAACAAGCAATAGCCTAATTGACGTCGATTTCAAGGGATAATCATTTCATGGGAAGTTGGTGTTCACAAAATGCATTTATAATGGCCAACCCCAAGCCACACAAGTAGTTATTTTGAAGTGCCTTCTTTGATCTTCCATTGTCTTAACAATTAAATCAAATTTCCCGTGGGGTGGTTTCGTGCAGTCATCATAGTGCATTTAACCTTTTGTCGTATGTAGCAACAACTTGCACTGAAGTATAACCAAAGGCAATATACCGCGGTAAAAAGTCTTTCCCAGATTACATAGCTTTAATACTAATTGTATAGATTAGAGCAATGCCGTTGGGCCGTGAACTGTCTGATGGTAATTGGACCATAAACAATTATTGCGGACGGCCACAGTATCATTGGACAAACTGGGAGTTTATGACTCCCTGGAGATGGTTGGGCTAAGATCTGAGGCGATCAGTCTTCAGTCTCTGCGACATCTTTTTCGTAATATTGACGACTTCATGCTGATGTGGATTGAGATTGATGATATTGGCTGAACTGTATGTTCTCGAGTTGTGACGTCTGACTTGTTGGAGAATGTCGTAGGAGGATGAATTGTATTACAGTAATTTTGTGATTTCCTGCCGAGAAATACAGTGTAGCGATTCAGTTACGCCAGACAACTTTTTGTCTCCAAGGCGGTTTGCCACAGTTGACCATTTAGTACATTCAGTGGGTAGTTTCACTCGTTGTTGAGACTCATGTCTCAAAACAACTGGTGTATCTAGTGACAGTAAACATAAAGTCGTGCCCGAATTTCGCAAATTTTCGACCCCAACCGGGGTCTTCCTCAGGCACTTTGTAGTAGAGACCCCAGAAGTGAGTTCACTTCTGCGATCTCTACTAGAAAGTGCCTGAGGAAGACCCCGGTTGGGGTCGAAAATTTGCGAAATTCGGAGACGACTTTGTTTACTATCGTTTTGTGTGTCGTTTTTTGTGCTCTATGTTGGATAAGTGACCTTATTCAATCATACAGTCATGTAGGCCTATTGCGACATCAAATTTCCTGGCCGACCATGATTATTTTAAGTCGTAGCTACATGTACATGTACGAAGGCTTCTGAACTTCACATTTTCGTTGCCCAAAAAAATGACAGAAATATCGCCCAAAGTACATGTACTACTCAGATTGAATTCGAATCTGGTAGAAGGACGCGATGATTTTCACCTTAGAAACCTGTTTCTATTTTATACTCAAATTGGATGATATGAAAACATAAAAAATATTACTACTGTATATACATGTAGACTCTATAGGCACCACATTTATCTATTGAAATGAGCGAAAGTAATCGGACACTGCGGATCCCATTAATTTTTGTGACATATCAACCTAGCCATAGCTGTGACAGATCAAGGCCATGCATGTATAAATGGACTAATAAATAACCTTGTATATTGATTTATTTACTGTATAAGCGTATGTACACGTATGTATGCTCACAGTTCTTCGGCATTTCTCTTCAGGACCATATAGGCCTACAAAGATACATCCAGACAAGTCGTGAAAGCTTTGCTTTTTGAGCACTAAGCGTGTTGACGTTAGACTAGTACCTGATCCTACCAACCTGCGCGCTGCAGTCGTGGTTTGTTTAGTAGGACCAGTATTGGCCGCCATTTTTAGAGGAATTCTGCCAGTGACGTCACTTGGAAATTTTATGCAAATTATGTAAATTTATTCAATTCTCAATACGGCTGACGTACCGGAATGCAGATAGAAGGTGACCTCCATCTGACCCAGGAAATCAACCAATCACGAATGTGTTAAAAATAGAAAGGTATCAACATAATAGTTCCAATATGCTCACACTGTAAATCTAAAGTGTTTAAAGTCTGAACACGAAACTAAACGGGAATATGCAACATATTTTAAACATCTAAACGCGTTTAGTTCTCCATATTCCAACGAAATAGATTAATGTGTTTCCATGACGGCAAAAAATTATTAAACCGACTGATTTACACTGAAAAGTGACAAAAAAAGCGTTGGAAGATGAAGGAAAAAAGTATAAAAAGGCACGCAGTAAAAAGTGAATAATACCGGCAGGGAGATTCGATCCAGGGCCCACCAACATGCATAATCTGGACCTTGGAGGAATTATACTGACCAGTATAATTCCTCCAAGTCTGGACCAACGCTCTAACCACTACGCCACTGGGGCTACACGCCCTGGCCTGGAATTTTTCTTTGGGTAATTCGGAAAACCTGTCTACTGTATTATTTCCTCCTGAACGTTAAAGCGTGAAGTTATACCTGGAATAAGTTTATTCCACCTTCATGCATACGGGCCATGGTGTAACAAACAGTATTGTATACCGTACATGTACGTCATACTGCCATCTGATTGGTTGTATACCAACTATCCTGGGGGAAAAAAAATCGCCGGCGGGAGATATAGCGAACGACAAATTTGACCAATTCCACCCGAGCCGTGAACCAGCCCTAAACACGATGTTCAGGATTCCTTCATGTTTCGTGTTTAGGGGAAACTGAACGAGATGTTTATAACTTAAACAAGACATTTACAAGGCATTTAAATTTACTGTTTTCTAAATGCGGTGTTTAGGTCATCTGTCCATTTCTAATGGAAAACTAATCGCGTTTAGATGTTTAAAAAGTGTTGCATATTCCCGTTTAGTTTCGTGTTTAGACTTTAGATTTACAGTAAAACAAATGATATATTTCGGCATTTTAGGCAACAAGAAGTATGTTTCTAGGCGGATAGAACGCCTGTCCTGATGATATGTTCAGTTATATTCACGTAATGTGTTAAGTTGTGTTTTGTTAAACACCAAACTAAACGCTAAACGCGTCACCTGGATTTACAGTGCATCACCTGCGCCAGCACCGGTCAATCAGATTCACGAACGCGATAGGCACGACCGGTCCTAACATATGCAAAAGTCCGACGTAAAGTTGTTAGGACCGGGTACCAGTCGGTTTTGACGTTGGAGACGCTGAGATACAATTAATTAATTTGAACGAGATTATGTACATTCGTCCATGTATGACCGAAAGGTGCTTTGAAAATAAAACGATTATCTTTATTTTTATCATCATATCGCACCTTCTTAAAATTAGAAACAAATATGGCGTAACACTATGAGAGTCAGAAGAAAGCGGAGTCACACATTAGTAGAAACAAACATGCGTTTATTTCCTTGGCTATAGTAATTAAGGAAGACGAAGCCACAAATATCTGATAATGATACACAACAGGCATACATACCGGCAATGTGCGTGTCCGGGCAAACGTAACTATAAGAATAATAGAACTGGGAATTATGATGGTTCTAGAATTATTTACGGATCAGACTCCTCCGTGTGGAGATACATAATGAGGAGATGCCAACACTGATAACCTCAGATAAATAGACCGTCGCTGGGGCGACTGATACCAGTATCACTGGAGACAATACACGCTCAGGGCTTGTTAATGCCCTATTGTATTAGATACAGTCAATCCCGGCTAATTTTTCACCATTCCTTGGAAATGGCGATTTTTTTCTGTGCTGAACTAAACGTATACTGTCTTCTATACGGCTACATGGGTTCCTAAGCAAGACGCGATTTTACTGTTCAAAAGAGAAACTTCGTCTGTTGTAAATTGCGGATGACATAACCCAAGTATCTAGTATTTGTACTCCGAATGATCCCCACCCCCTGCAAAAAATTGAGTGCTTTTGATTATAACCAACAAATTTGGCTTTGCGGTGAAACCTTTTGCTTTCTCATCTTTCCTTACGGAAGTTGTCTCATCAAGCGAGTTTTTTAGGTATTCTAAGGGCTCGGATTATGTTGAAGTGGACTGGACATGTACCTAGTGATACCTGCGTAGCTAGAACTGAAAATATCACTAGAATCGTCAATCACTGATTGACGATTCTAGTGATATTCTCAGTTCTGATAGCATTGCATCAAATCATAAAGGAATCAAACATAAAGCCAGACGCACATGTGCGGCAAATCTCGATGCGGCAGGGGTGTTTTTAAAGTCGACTGACCAGGATAAATGACGAGTCGACAGCATTGTGTGAGTCAGCTTTAAAAACACCCCTACCGCATCGAGATTTTCTGGCAACCAAACTTGACTTTTGGCGCGAAATGGTGCAGTCGTTGAAATGGCGAGTTAGCGTTGTTGAGACGACTGCATTATGGAGTCTACCATTAAGATGAGGCGGGATCAGTTGGGGACTTGTTGCACAGTGGCTGATATACATTGTACTGTACATGTACATGTAAAGCAGCTTTTCTGATTTGATTTTATCGCATATTTTCCGTTTTTCAAGGCTTCTGACGCATCCATCTACACATAATTAAAACGTCGCGCTGTGACGTGAAACGAAATCCGAAGATGCACTACAAAAACATGATATGATACAGCCGGAATGCTCAACACTGTTGAGGGCCATTTGGAGTCATTTTTGTACCTATAAGTTCTCCCGAAAAATGGCACATTTCATGGTTTTAATCTAAAAAGCAAATAACTTCCTCTTCAAACGGTATAAAGAGCTTTTATAAATCCATTATATACTGTGTGGCTTTTAGCTTACACTTTGTTTCAATTAGTGATCGCACAAACCGTTCCTCTCTTGCTATCGCAAGCTGAACAACAGCTACTAATAAGGTTTCATGGAGATCACTCTCAGACTGGTTACTATGGTTTTTCCATTGGTACTTCTATCGCATCTGCTGATGCGCCAAATGGCTTATATGCACTTGGTGAATTCCTGGCATTTCACCACTGCCTGAATCATACCTTAGTAATTTTCTCCTGTTTAGAAAATACGTGACAAAGTTAGAATCGCAATAAACGCGATGTTCATAAACCGAACTGGAATATGTCGCCTGAAATTCGAGCATCTCATTGATTCATTGATAAAACAACCATTGGCAGTTTTTGAACCCCATGTCTTAGCATCCTGTCTCTGGTTGAGAAGGAACACTCTGTGGATAAGGTCAATTCACGTACGCAATCTTCAACCTCGTCCCCAGGGGTATAGTTCGCTCAGACAACCTCGGACCACTCGCTCACTAACCCCTGGAATCAGCTTTGGATTTAACGCATTTGATTGGTTGATGGGAAACCGCCAAAATATACCCAAGAATATACCCAAACAAATTTTCAAAATATTTTGGATCAAATCAAAAGGTTACCTACATGTATATCAAGGTTTGAAGATTTTTTGCAAAAAGAATTAAAAAAGCACAGATATGTATGTTAGATTCATTATTTTGACTCGTGCTGCCACCTACACTTAGACCAAAGATCTTGGTCTAAGTATAGGTGGCAGCACCAAAGCTGATTCCAGGGGTTAGTGAGCGAGTGGTCCGAGGTTGTCTGAGCGAACTATTCCCCTGGGGACGAGGTTGCGCAATCGTGGGGTAAGTGAAGGGCCAAACTCTCAACCTATGTTCCTCTCCGATTCTTTCTGACATGTCGGAATTTTTTTCTCATTCAGTATGCAAATATTACTCGGTTTCGTTAAAGGCTCGACGCAAGGGCCCAACGCGCCGCGTAGCGGCCAACAGCGAAGCTAGCCAAAGACTTGTCACGGCGGGTCAATCAATAGAACTGGACTCATAGGAAATATGCACCTAATGTCCAGATGGAATATACCGGACGGTTGGTTCACGTTTTTAGTGACTGTGAACGTAGATGGGTACATTATGTAGCGATACGCTGACAGATTTGCTGGGGACTTGCTCTGTGGATGTTGTAAAATGCGATTTTTGGAAGATTATTCTGATTTGCAACGTCATTTTTAATTAACATAAAAATATGTTGAGTAGCTGGGATATGTTTATAAGTATTTATTGAGCAGCTCCCGTCATGGCGTGGCCGGCTGGCGCATCGGTAGAGCGTCCGGCTCTGAATCCGGGGCGCCGGGTTCGAGCCTTGCGATGGGAATTTTTATTTTTTTCACGTGTCAGTTTCTCTGTTTATTTTTTTTTGCTGAAAACGTTTTGTCGCAGGATGAATATCTCCCCAGCCCTTCCATTTCCCTACAAATCTGCATTTGCTAATAAATACTTATAACCACAGATCCCTGTCAGCTGCCCTGCATTCAGAGAGACTTTTCACTAAAGTCTCTCTGAATGCAGGGCAGCTGACTACCATCCACATTCCCCTCTCCCAGTCACCAAAAATATCAACACCACAACTAACGTTCAAGACTACTGGGTGACTGTCATTCATATACATGGACAAAATGGGGATCACAATTCACTGCCTCAATAGGTGTTACTTGTGGCTAATACTATTGAAATGAAAGTGACATCCCAGCCCTGATCAATTTCCCACACAGAAGGGCCCATTGTATAGGGCCTGGTTGCGGTGTGCTGCCCTCTATCGTAGTTATTATCACCATTGCCAGAAGGTCATAGGCTCGTCTTTTAGGAGCCTTCTTAACTCTAAGGTCCACTTTAAGGGTTATGTAAAGTGACTCGAAATCTCGAATTTTTGACGCAAAAAATCTGACTAACTGCGCACTAAATGGAGAAAATAAGGCTCGGGGCACCTGCTTATGACGCCTCCCCAAAGTCCCAGAGTTTTCCAAATATAGTGTGCAGTTAGCCAGATTTTTTGCTTCAAAAATTCGAGATTTCGAGTCACTTTACATAAACCTAAGCTTTTGTATTCTGCCCTGTATTAATAGCTAAAGATAGAGTTAAGAAAGCTTGTAGCATACGGCCCTTAATGATGTATATCTACCTCTTGGCTTTCTCCATTTTTCTTCTTCACCATCGACGTCATTGATACATAAAATCGGACGATCTTCAATACTTACAACAATAATACCGTTTCACACTAATATTCCCGTGCTAGCCTAGCCTGCTGTATATCCCCACACACATAGCAAGAGATGGTCCACAAGGCCGTGCCTGTCTTCATGCACTGTTTTCTGCTTGTTTGGCTTCTCCCGTACGCGACTTTGTGGCTTCGGTGGTAGGCGAGGTAGCGATGGACTACAAAGTAGCTGATATTATGGCAGATTGGCGTTTAAACAGAATTATACATGGCGTATTGAAGAAGGATCTTGTTCACGTCGTGCTGTGTTATACACATGTACAGTGTCAGCATGTATTTTGTCACAAGGAGATACGTTTCACACCCTACTTCAGTCAGATGGCATGTTCTTTGATTTTTCGTTTGCGATAATATTTCCTCAGTCAACGCCTTCCCTCTCCATTTTCCCCTTCTAAAATTCTTCAACGTATTAAAGATGGCTTCCTTGATTTTTAAATGACAAATCAATTACACTGACTTGTAAGAAATCGACACCACGTACAGCACTTTAGTGAACCAATCAGCCTGTTTTAAACTGGCAGATGTCATTTTATAACTTTGCCACTGATAATGGCAAAGCTACAAAATGACATCACCTAAGGCGAAACTGTCAAAGATATAACGGACGGCTATCAATTGAGACTTTGAATGATGACATTGCAAGTGTGCTGTCAAACCCGTCCCCAGTGGGTTTACGTTCCTACAACACCACTGGAAAGGGCTGACTACTTCAGGAATACTGCGCATGCGCGATATACTAATTTTAATGCGAATCACGCCGACGCTGGCACCAGCGGCATGATTTTCCCAACTAAGCTATTCGTTTGAAATTGCTCTAATACTCAAACAACTTCGTGTTTTGGGGGTATTATATGGCTTTTTAGGCATATATGATATTTTGCAGTCATCGAAGAATGAAATGTTGTGTGAAACAAACATTTTGGCACGCTGCCAGCAGTTGACCAGAAATTTTGGTCAGGTCGTAGCCCTTGCCAGAGATATCCTCGGATGAGGTAGATCTGGGTACGAGATTGGTGTGCTGTGTCAGCAGTAATGCACTAACCTAAAGCAAATGAGACAATGTTAGACACTGGGGAACAGAAATATTAGGACAGTGGCCAATTTGAACTTTGATGTTAGTTTCTGCCTGTTAAGAATCAGAAGAAGATGAAATGTTTTGGCTTGAATAAAGTCTAGAACACATTTTTCATCATGTTTTAACTTTGCTTACGCGCCAGTCTGTCACCACCTATATTCTTGTTCAGCCATTGTCAACGTTTTTATGCATAGGCTATTTGCTTTTACATGTAGCAATTTCCTTGAAGGAATGCGGTTGACGTCATTTTTCTTCCCACTAACATTACGATGCAAAATGAACTTTATTATTTCATGCAATGACTCCAACCACATACAAAATGCAGGACTGGGCATTTTATAATTTTTCAGCTTGACCAATTTAGACACTAGAATATATGATGGGGGGGGGGGGCATGAAATCGATAACATGACGTTCACTCCTCATGCCGTACCCCACCTTACGTGTATTATCCATTGGAAAATACAATTAGAGGGGCGTCATGTATGGTAAAACACGATGTTCTAAAACCAGATCGGAGTAAAAATGCCCTACGGGCTCGTGTACAGAAGAATAGGATGGAACCATAAATGTATAATTTTGAATTGGTTCTGAATATTCTAGCGATATTGTATCGGACATGCAATAAAGATATCGACCAACAGTTGACAAGATGAGATAATGCTAGACACTATCGAGGAAATCGGCACAACGTTGAGATTTGAATAACATAGTTGCCTCATTGCGTCCTTATTTCTTGACGTCTAAGAACATTCTGAGAACTCTTCTCGGCAACTCTTAGCAAGTAATCAGTAGGGGCATAAATTCATAAGCAAAGCTGCCTCGTCCGCCTTGTATGTTTTTGGTAAGGTTATTCAGTACATGTACAGTATTACCATAAAGGAATGAACCATAAAGGTTCAACTCTTTATGAATGTGGACAGTATCCCTTTAAACCTCAAAAGATTTGCATTCTGACTCTTCCTTATGATAAGAGAGACCCTTCTGCACGTTTACTGCAAATTTTGTTGAATTCCGGCTAGTTGGTCTTATGACACAAAAGGACTGAATTAATGAGAACCCCACGAACGATGTGAGCGCAGGGTCATCTGTGGAGATTTGAATAGGCTAACGTACATTTGCACGTGGAACACAATTGTGCTAAAAATTGCTCTGTTATCCTCAGAAATGGAATTCAAAGCATCAAGTTGACAGGTTCATGTACCACTTCACCACAAAAAAGTTGAAGCGCCTGCCTATTACGTAAAGCCAAAATTCAGGCAGTGAGAGATATCTGGTCGCAACACATGAAGTGTATCCCTCAGTAAGTTCATCGTTCGCAGTTAAACCTTTATGGTTGATTCCTTTATGGTATTACTGAACCCGACAGTGTGCATTACATTAGGCGCGTGAAACCATGGTTTTTCTTGACTGATTCTTTTTCGATGGGAACATCTCCACTCTGTTAGCGTGAGTTCCGACAACTCTTGAAAGTCTCATTACTTCAGCAACAAAGCTTTTTGTTGATAACAGGAAGCTTTATTGGTACATGTAGCACTGGTAAAAAACTAGACATGATGCCGTCAAATATGAGAGGTACATTATCAACAAGCAATAGCCTAATTGACGTCGATTTCAAGGGATAATCCTTTCATGGGAAGTTGGTGTTCACAAAATGCATTTATAATGGCCAACCCCAAGCCACACAAGTAGTTATTTTGAAGTGCCTTCTTTGATCTTCCATTGTCTTAACAATTAAATCAAATTTCCGTGGGGTGGTTTCGTGCAGTCATCATAGTGCATTTAACCTTTTGTCATAGCAACAACTTGCACTGAAGTATAACCAAAGGCAATATACCGCGGTAAAAAGTCTTTCCAAGATTACATAGCTTTAATACTAATTGTATAGATTAGAGCAATGCCCTTGGGCCGTGAACTGTCTGATGGTAATTGGACCATAAACAATTATTGCGGACGGCCACAGTATCATTGGACAAACTGGGAGTTTATGACTCCCTGGAGATGGTTGGGCTAAGATCTGAGGCGATCAGTCTTCAGCCTCTGCGACATCTTTTTCGTAATATTGACGACTTCATGCTGATGTGGATTGAGATTGATGATATCGGGTGAACTGTATGTTCTCGAGTTGTAACGTCTGACTTGTTGGAGAATAGTGAGGTTTCGCAAATCTGACGAAACACGAAGTGCGAAATACGAAATTCAGCTTCACTTCCATGACGTAATGTATTTCAGGAGAAGGTTGGTACCACAATGTCCCTGCTGCCAGTGCGCCTTTTAGCATATCATGTAAGACCGAGAGAGTTATGGTGCATCTTGAATTTTTAAATTTTTATTTCGTATCTACGAAGTGGAAACGAAAGACAAATTTCAAAGTTTAATTTATATACATCGTAACTCTATCGGTCTAACGTCATACGCTGAAAGACGTTCTAGCAGCGGGCGATACTTTTTGTGGTACCAACCATCTCCTGAAATACATTACATGTACAGTACGTGATGGAAGTGAAGTCCAGTTTCGTATTTCGTACTTGTTTTGTCAGACTTGCGAAACTTCCCTATTGTCGTAGGAAGACGAATTGTATTAAGCTGCATTTACCAGACATCCGGAATGCGGTACAGGGACGCGGAATCCCCGTCGGAACGATGTGTTGTACACGAAAATGCATTGCATTTTCCGCTTCATCCGCGTTCCGCAATCCGCATTCCGCGTGTCAGCTAAACGTAGCTTTACAGTAATTTTGTGATTTCCTGGCGAGAAATACAGTTTCGCCAAACAACTTTTTGTCTCCAAGGCGGTTTGCCATAGTCGACCATTTAGAACATTCAGTGGGTAATTTCACTCGTTGTTGAGACTCATAATTATCTCAAAACAACTGGTGTATCTAGTGACAGTACACATAAAGTCGTGCCCGAATTTCGCAAATTTTCGACCCCAACCGGGGTCTTCCTCATGCACTTTCTAGTAGACACCCCAGAAGTGAATTCACTTCAAATCTACGATCTCTCACTTCTGCGATCTCTACCAAGTGCCTGAGGAAGACCCTGGTTGGGGTCGAAAATTTGCGGAATTCGGAGACGACTTTATGTTTACTATCATTTTGTGTGTCGTTTTTTGTGCTCTATGTTGGATAAGTGACCTTATTCAATCATACATGTAGGCCTATTGCGACATCAAATTTCCTGGCCGACCATTGCAATTATTTAAGTCGTAGCTACATGTACGAAGGCTTCTGAACTTCACATCTACGTTGCAAAAAAGGCAGAAATGTCACCCAAAATACATGTAGGCTTACTCAGATTGAATTCGAATCTGGTAGAAGGACGCGATGCTTTCACCTTAGAAACCCTTTCTATTTCATACTCAAATTGGATGATATCAAAACATAAAAAAATATTACTACTGTACAGACTTTATAGGCACGACATTTATCTATTGAAATGAGCGAAAGTAATCGGACAGTGCGGATCCCATTAATTTTTGTGACATATCAACCTAGCCATAGCTGTGACAGATCAAGGCCATGCATGTAAATGGACTAATAAATAGCCTTGTATATTGATTTATTTACATGTACTGTATAAGCGTATGTACATGTATGTATGCTCACAGTTCTTTGGCATTTCTCTTCAGGACCATATACAAAGATACATCCAGACAAGTTGTGAAAGCTTTGCTTTTTGAGCACTAAGCGGTTTGACGTTAGACTAGTACCTGATCCTACCAACCTGCGCGCTGCAGTCGTGGCTTGTTTGGTGGGACCAGTATTGGCCGCCATTTTTAGAGGAATTCTGCCAGTGACGTCACTTGGAAATTTTATGCAAATTTTGTAAATTTATTCAATTCTCAATACGGCTGACGTACAGGAATGCAGATAGAAGGTGACCTCCATCTGACCCAGGAAATCCACCAATCACGAAGGTGTTAAAAATAGAAAGGTATCAACATAATTGTTCCAATATGCTCATCACCTGCGCCAGCACCGGCCAATCAGATTCACGAACGCGATAGGCACGACAGGTCCTAACATATGCAAAAGTCCGACGTAAAATTGTTAGTACCGGGTTCCAGTAATTTGACGTTGGAGACGCTAATATACAATTAATTAATTTGAACGAGATATTACATTCGTACATGTATGACCGAAAGGTGCTTTGAAAATAAAACGATTATCTTTATTTTTATCATCATATCGCACCTTCTTAAAATTAGAAACAAATATGGCGTAACACTGTGCGAGTCAGAAGAAAGCGGAGTCACACATTAGTAGAAACAAACATGCGTTTATTTCCTTGGCTATAGTAATTAAGGAAGACGAAGCCACAAATATCTGATAATGATACACAACAGGCATACATACCGGCAATGTGCGTGTCCGGGCAAACGTAACTATAAGAATAATAGAACTGGGAATTATGATGGTTCTAGAATTATTTACGGATCAGACTCCTCCGTGTGGAGATACATAATGAGGAGATGCCAACACTGATAACCTCAGATAAATAGACCGTCGCTGGGGCGACTGATACCAGTATCACTGGAGACAATACACGCTCAGGGCTTGTTAATGCCCTATTGTATTAGATACAGTCAATCCCGGCTAATTTTTCACCATTCCTTGGAAATGGCGATTTTTTTCTGTGCTGAACTAAACGTATACTGTCTTCTATACGGCTACATGGGTTCCTAAGCAAGACGCGATTTTACTGTTCAAAAGAGAAACTTCGTCTGTTGTAAATTGCGGATGACATAACCCAAGTATCTAGTATTTGTACTCCGAATGATCCCCACCCCCTGCAAAAAATTGAGTGCTTTTGATTATAACCAACAAATTTGGCTTTGCGGTGAAACCTTTTGCTTTCTCATCTTTCCTTACGGAAGTTGTCTCATCAAGCGAGTTTTTTAGGTATTCTAAGGGCTCGGATTATGTTGAAGTGGACTGGACATGTACCTAGTGATACCTGCGTAGCTAGAACTGAAAATATCACTAGAATCGTCAATCACTGATTGACGATTCTAGTGATATTCTCAGTTCTGATAGCATTGCATCAAATCATAAAGGAATCAAACATAAAGCCAGACGCACATGTGCGGCAAATCTCGATGCGGCAGGGGTGTTTTTAAAGTCGACTGACCAGGATAAATGACGAGTCGACAGCATCGTGTGAGTCAGCTTTAAAAACACCCCTACCGCATCGAGATTTGCCGCACATGTGCGCCTAGCTTAATGGTTTAACTGCGAACGATGAAGTAACTGAGGGATACACTTCATGTGTTGCCACCAGATGTCTCTCATTGCCTGAATTTTGGCTTTACGTAATAGGCACGAGATTCAACTTTTTTTTGTGGTGAAGGGGTACATGAACCTGTCAACAGGATGCTTTGAATTCCATTTCTGTGGATAACAGACCTATTTTTAAATTAGTGTTCCATGTGCAAATGTACGTCAGCCTATTCAAATGTACACAGGTGACCCTGCGCTCTCATCGTTCGTAGGGTTCTCATTAATTCAGTCCTATCAACTCGTCAGAATTTTAAAAAAAATGCAGTAAACATGGAGAAGGGTCTTGCCTATCATATGGAAGTGTCAGAATGCAAATCTGTTGACAGAGGTTTAAAGGGATACTGTCCACATTTATAAAATGCTAAATTTGTAAGTTGAACCTTTATGTTTGATTCCTTTATGATCAAATCCACTGACGAAGTTCAAAACGTCGGTTTAATATAAAATGTTATTGCCATTTTATGGGGCCATGAAAGATATTCTGATGAATGACAAACATCTTCGGCACAGAGCAGTAATAGTATTCGGTTAATTTTATGTAGAACGCAACTACATGTACATGTACATGTACTTTAAAGGACCTCAACAATATACGAATGTTCGACACTTTAATGGCCTTCATGGGAAAGACGCCAAAATCTCAACTAAGTAGTCTTGCTATTGGCAAGGTAATGTCTGTTGAAGCACCTGCCTCTCTATATTCTACTTCGCTGATGCCAAATGATACTTATTCTGCATATTCAGCTGACTACCAGCCCCGATGTGACAAGTATGGTAATCACCTCCTGAAACAAACGTCCTATATACAGGAATTTCACGTTTTATTGGTCTTCCACCTGAATGTTACCCAACACAGAAATGAGGCCCAGAATGGGGGATTACATACAGGCCTATTAGAACTGACATGCATAACTTTGGAAATTCAACAACGCCAGTGCAGAAATTTCACAGTTCAATCGCCTTCACTATTCTGTGGTTTTCCATCCAGACCCAGTCTGAGGTTTTGTACTTGTGTTAGTAGAAATCAGATCACAGATTGTTCAATGTCAGTACATCCTCATAGGCCCCAAATGAATACATGTACATGTAATAGGTATTACCGGGATTATTCCAGAAATGGCCCAAGACCAATAAAACGTGAACTTTCTGTATATTTCTGCTGTACCTCTCACCTTAAACACTCTACGCAGCTGTGAGCCGCGTCCCCTCCGGTTTAGGCTACCCACTCTCCACAACTGCTTCACTTCGTAGAATTTGCCGCGTTTGGTCAACAGGTGGCGTCAGGGCCTGGCGCGAGTTTATTGCCCATCAGCACACTGCTTTCAGGACTCTTTGGCCCTTTGGCAACGGATGTTCTTGTGCTACCATGGCTACTCGGTCACATGATCCGTTCAGCCAATGAAAAGGTGTCTCAGGCCAGCTTGGTTACGCCGGACGGGTTGCTCGGCGCTCTCATTGGTCGACTTTCTCAGCGCCATCTGTTGACCAAACGCGGCGAATTTTACGAAGTGAAGCAGTTGTGGAGAGCGGGTAAACCGAAGGGGGCGCGGTACACAACTGCGTTGGGAGTTAATACTCTCAGCTGAGATCTTTCAGTGTGACGGATGATGCGACTTATTCCCTTAAGTTCACTGGCTGTTGTTAGAAGGATCTTTCTGGACAATTTTTCTCTCCTACATGTACATCAATGATGAAGACATGTATTCGTTAGACCCCTTATACAAGTATACGGTATACGAAAACGCCGGTTAACAGTGGCTTCACGGTCATGAATCCATTTGAAGCCTTTGTTAACCGGCGTTTTCGTATACCATATATTTTTGTAATAGGGGCCTTAGATTTATGATTTGAGGTTGCAGTTGTGTATCTTTCAGAGTTTTTGATTTTGATTTTCCCTTTGGCTTTGTTTCCCCTTTGGCGACCAGCACATGTTGTTTGCACTGCTATCATGAGTAGTAAAGCCTACATGTAGATACTAGAATTCCAAACGTGGATGAGAATGCTTCATATAATAACAATGGGTTGTAGCAATAGACCGTACACTGTCCTGATTAAAAATACTAGGATAGACGCAAGCAAATGCATAAAACCATCATGGCGCCCGCTGGTCTATATTTAGGTCGGCGTCGGTCTATTGCTCCTGGAGCTGTAGAATGACGTCACTCGTCGGGAATCCGCCGTACATCATTTGCTTTCACCGGTGTAATATTTTTGAGTGTTCCCCATCTGTGAGTGTTCCCCTTCTATATTGTCTGACGGAATAAGTTGCGACAATCATGACAATAGGAGGCAAACAGAGAAATGCGCCAATCTATATGACAGTGTTTCCGAAACATTAAGAGGAAAACACTGACACACAGGAACACTGGCAGATGTAGCACCGGTCTTCCAATGCAAGATGCCCAGAAGACCGGGTACCAGAGTCTAGTTGTAGCAAGTACATGGATTTACTTGAATTCCACAGTACAAATGAATTGGAGGGCCCAGTAAAACTGGAGTACTAAACTTTATGCATATCTACCAATGCTTCGACGTATTGACATTGGGAAATATGTTCGATCTATTCGAGAAGTTTTGTGTGTGTTCACCTTTGCTGAAAACTGTTGTTGAGATGCATCTACTATTTAATTGGTGGAAGGTGGAGGGGCAACAGCAAAGCTGTGTGTACCGAAACGCAACGTCACTGTCGCTTGTTTACCCATCTGTTGAATCTTTGTACAACCCTTGATTTGAAACAAGCCAATAAATTGATTATTTCTCAGTTTGAACGCTTTGTTGTTGATTCGTGGACATTTTACTTGTTGTTGAGCAGAGACAGACAGCTAGGTATGCATTTTCGACTGGTTATTTTATTGGTACATGTATGTTATATATACATAATGTAAATTTGAGGCCCTTGATCCCATCAATAGGGAGGTTCCGAAATCAAACGATAAACGTAAACGTTAACGACAACTTTATTTTTGTACCGAAAATGCAATGCAAAATCTGGTTAATGTGTAGTATGAAAAATAACGTTGTCGTAAAGTTTTGGTTTATCGTTTGATTTCGAAACCTCCCCAGTCCTCTTGTTTCATCGTGCAGTCCATAAGTTGTATAACTCATTTCTTTTCCTCATGTGGTACTTTCAGGTTTGAACTGTCTTCAAAGAAACGACTAGATGGTGAATGGCTCTTCTGTCCATTGACGTAGGCGAGGGTGGCATTCTGGCCCAAAAGATTTCAAGGGACTATTTCATCTCCTGACGTCGAACGTCACTGAATCAGGTGCAGTTGAAAATCGACAGTGAAGGAAACCCCAAACAAAGCCCCAAATACCAACATCAACAAATCGGATGGTTTCCGTCGATAATGTGTAAGCCAGTCGGATTCTACTCAGCGGTGTCAGGCGGCGCTGTCTGTGAGTGAGCGGATAAATATTGCGAGCTAGTCGACCGCACTAACAATTGTAATCAGTCCGTCAGCAGCGCACTAAGGATTGCTTTAAATCGGAGTTGTTGTTAATTAGGACAGTTCAATTAAGGAATCAATTGGATGAGACAATTTATGGAAAAAAGTTCCCTTGTTATCGCTGATTTTAATGGATTGATTCTGTGCTATGAAATTGAGCGCCGGCAATTTTGGAGCAATTTTCTCCGTTGTGAAGGACCAACTACTGGTGTGATTTTGACCACGTACTCTTTTGCTGATGGATTCTGATTACCGTGCCTGCCTGGTCTGAGCAGGGGGCTGTCGAGCGCAAGAAACATCGTCAGGGATAATTGGATATGGATGATTTTCAGCGGTGACTACAAGGAATTACTGACAATATTTTTGACTGCAAATCGCCAGGCGACCGGATTTATGTCCGTCAGGGATCTCCAGCGGTATGACCCTTTCATTTTTCTTTCTTTATTGATAAAGTTAGCCGATAGGCCTACTTCCCATCTCTTTGAGGGTCTTTGATCCTAGATATATCCGGAACCAGTTTTGTACATGTACGTGTACGTTACTCCCAAATGCGTCTGGATACATTTATGCAGCTCAAAGAAATTTTATTCCATTATAATCATTCAGTCGGAAGTAATGGAAGGACGAGCAATCTTGCCACGCCCTTTTTTACAATTGCTTTTTGGTTTGATTTCAGGGAAATACATTGTAGGCAGTTTGATCGGCGATACCACCTGGTGAAATGATGATTGTTGTTGCTGACTTGATCATTCATTCAAGAAGATTTTCAGGGTTGTCTTGCACTTGATTGGGACTGTTCTTTGTGATTCTGTTTCAACATTTTCACAAGAGGATATTTAACTTCAGACGGAGTTTTCGTGTATGATTCAGTGTGATATTCGGAAAAATGTCCTCTTCACCTATTACGCCACTTTATTCGGAGTTGACGACGGATTACAACTCGAGCGATGACAATTCGTCCTATTATGACGACTACCCAGGTGAGATGCCTGAGGAAAGCATATTTTTGGACCTGACTGTGTCCATTATATATTCGTTCACCTGCATTATTGGAATCATCGGAAATTCTTTGGTCATATTTGTTGTGTTTCGATATACAAAAATGAAAACCGTCACTAATCTTTACATTTTAAATCTGGCTATTGCTGACATAATGTTCCTGGTCGGCATTCCCCTGATGATTGTAACAGTGATATTAAAAACCTGGATATTCGGCTACTACATGTGCAAAATATTTTTTATATTGACTTCAGTGAACTGGTTTACCAGTATGTTCACTTTGATAGTGATGAGTGCCGACCGTTACATGGCTGTTTGCCACCCAGTTACGTCAATGCACTACAGGACACCCCTTATATCCAAAATAGTATGCGTGATTGTATGGGCGCTGTCACTGCTGGTCATGATGCCGATCATGCTTTACACCCGCACAGCCAGACGCGGACCGAATATCCTGTCGTGCACAATATCCTGGCCAGGCGGTCAACCCATCCCGCCTGACAAAGCCTTTATTTGGTACACCTTCCTCCTTGGATTTGCAATTCCAACGGCCTTGATCAGCGTATTTTACTTCTTGGTAATCACACGTTTAAGAACTGTTGGACCAATTAAAAAATCCAAAGAGCGTCGAAGATCGCACAGAAAAGTAACCAGGCTAGTTCTGACCATTATAGCCGTTTACGTCTTTTGTTGGACTCCATATTGGATTTTCCAAGTACATTTGACTTTCGCTACACCCGAAATTGACAGGAATGATATGTGGAAAGTGTACGTTTTCCAAGTCATAACGATACTTAGTTATGCGAACAGTTCTCTGAATCCCATATTGTATGCATTCTTTTCGGATAACTTCAGGAAAAGTTTTATGAAGGCCTTTAAATGTGCCGGCGCCGCGGAGGCGAACAGCGCATTGACCATAGAAACGAGCGTAGTTCCAAGGCGGGCGAACCAAAGTTCTAACAAGAGTGTCTGTCAAGACCCTCCATCAGATTGCGATGATATGGAACTCACGCGACTGAATTCAAACTCTCACCACTGCAAAGAACCTCTACACACCACAGTTTCTTGCACAAAAAACAAAGGCTGCTGTAATATAAAGTGAGTTGCGGAGCAGGTTCGTCCGAATTTCAGAAACAGAGCACAATTTCTTGAACGACGTCGCCTCTGAACATTGAAGTAGTGACGTGGTGTTTGATGATCCGTCTAAGATGTACATTCTGGTGTTTTTAAGCGCCAGGTTCCTTAACAAACGACGGTATTTTCACAAATCGTGCCTGATATACGAATTTTCAACATCAACTTGACCTCCTTCCATCGTTGCCATGAGCTGGGAGGGGCATATATACGGTGCTCCATCTTGGACTCAATAAATGTGTCTCAATGTACATAAGCATATATATCCGAAATATCCGAAGTATGAACCTTACATTTTGATTGCTAAATAGCGCTTGTTTTGTGATGTTGTTTTTAAACCATGCCTATGAAACAAGGCATTTGTTGATGTTCGTCGTTGTACACTGGATGAATGTGGTAAACACTGTGAATGGAAAACCCTTGGACAAGAAACGAGCCACTAGATTTTGGAACGTACTCAGGAGGAAAAACACCGTGTTTCCTTCGTATTCAACCAAGAACCGCCAGGAATAATATTAGTCATCGATTCTGGTATGGTAACCTGGCGTATTCAATTCCATGGATTTGAAGTCGTCACGAACAGGTCGTTTCAAAGACAGCCAGTTATGGAATTTACGACACCGCTGGGATTTTAGAGTTTACGGATATCACCTGCCTTTTTAATTGAGTTTGTGCGGTTGGTAAGTTACAGACTTATTCAATGTAGTTCCAAATCAGCCAGTTTTTAAACTCCGGCTAAGACTGGCTTTCCATTCACGCGATTTTCGAGTGGCAAACGCTCGAAAGCATTGTTTGTTTCCGCGGCTTTGGTCACGGACAAAGAGTGCGGCATCGCACCGCGCGAAAATCGCGTGAATGGATTCTTGGCCTATGGCGAAGAATCCATTCACAGGCGGTTTTCGAGCGATGCGATGCCGCATCCTTTGTCCATGACCCAACGCCGCGGAAACAAACGATGGTTGTGGCATCGCACCGCTAGAAACTCGCGTGAATGGATTCTTAGCCTAAGGCCTGCTTTCCATTGTTTTTTTCCGCGCCGTGACCAACGAAGCGGAAACAAACAATGCTTTCGAGCGGCCAATGGAAAGCAGGCCTAATGCGCCTAATTTTGACCTCGCTCTCCGCCGATCCCTCAACCAATCTAAAACGGTTGTCACTGTATTCCATCATACAGAGGGCGCTGCAATCTTTGTCCGTCCCGACAGCCTCGACTGATGGCTCAGTCACAAATCCAGCAGCCGCCCGAGGATATCTTGACATCGGTGTTTTTTTGCGACGTTGAATCCTTGAATCAGATGGTTTTCGACGGGCACTCCGTGTCTGTCGGATTTTGTTCCGGCTAGTTGAAAAGTAGTTGGCCGATACCGTCCTATGCCTCACCGATGTCCCAGCGGGTATCGGCCCGCTGTCCGGCAATCGGCTGATTTTGTAGATCGGCAGGACACCCGAGGAGACTCGGTCGCGCACCCGTGGGGGACTGGCGGGATTACCTGTCGGACTTCGACCATGCAGTGTCCGGAGGATATCTGGCCGTCCGGGTGACGACCAAAAATCGTCTGATCTATTCGGTGCCTGGTAGGAGCCTGACGGGTGGCTGGTGGGAGCCCGACAGGCGTGTCAAGAATTATGAAGGATCCCCTAGCGACCTGGGTTTCAGCCGCTACTTGCCGCAAGAAAATAACTCCGAGCGGCGCGACAGCCGTAGATGTCCTCGGGCCACCGGCCGGCAACCCGTCATTTTCCATTTTTTAGCCCGTTCGGGCGTCGGAAACACAGCCTTGGCAGAATCGGTTGAAATGTGTCTGAGATATACACAGCAAATTCGTTTGGTTTCGACACAGTCGTACATGTACATGTGCACGTGTATCACGTCGCCTACAATGGTAGCCATGCGTTCGCGGAAAATGAGAATAGAGAGTTTTTCGCAAAGCCCCCGAAACGCCGACGTAAACATTCTATCGTATTGTTTGCGGCTCTCAAAAATCCCTAATGGTGAAAAGCAGCGCCCACTATGTGATAGAAATAGGTAACAACTGTTGGGAAACTGGCCCATTCAATGGCGGAAGAGTGAAAAACCTGGCGTGTTAGAATAGGAACATCCTACTGTGTATAAAAATACATGCTGAGGCGAAAACACGCCCAGTAAACTTTGTCTTGTACATGTACTTGAACGGCATACATATAGCACATGTTTTAACGAATGCCCGTTGACTGAATGCAACGAATAATAGATGTAAGTATTTATTGATATGTATCATTATCTAATGCCATTTTCGGTTGTCTAAGGTAATCTTTGAATGCATGCGATACGTGAGCGGAGAACCAGGCCCGGGCCGACGACGTGCATTTGAATGGTGAACACTCGTAAGCTGGTCGCAGCAAAATGGAAGACAGCAGTGTAAGCCACTAAAATATAAAGATGCAGTTACATGTACATGCATGAATAACGTTCCAAAATACACGCATACCTACCTGTACGGTGTCTGATAAAATGTCGCCATCATCCCAACATGCCCTATCGGTTTTGGTGGCCGTCAAAACACCGCTGGCGCTTTTATCATACCTTACAATTCATAGCGGGATTAATTCAGGAAATCCACTGTAAACCATCAGTCAGCAGAGACATCCAGCGACAATGTTGATCGATAGCCTTGATTGTTAGGAATCCCCCTGTTCCTCAATGCCGATGGATGTTGCGCGATTCTTTAGTTTTTCTAGGCCTCCATCTCCACTTGAGCGCTTCTTGTCGCGTCTGTACGTCCCGCCCATTGTCTCTAGACTGCAGGAAATAACCAAGCGCGTAGCGGAAGGCTGAAGTGCAGAAAGGGCTTTATTGTATGACGTTTGCCACGAAATGAAAAGAAAGCAGTATTCTGTGCAAGCTGTAGCTAGCATGCAGTGTGAAACATACTGCGCTCTCCATGATGCTGAAAGCGAATGTATCTGTAACTCAAAGGAAATTCGTACTACACCCATAGCTGCGGCACAGCATTGATGACAAAACGTTTGCGTTTCCGTATATTTTTCAATGGGGAGTTTAACAAATCAAACGATAAACTTAACGTTGACTTTACGAAAACGTTATTTTTTGTACCAAAAACGCAATATATAATCTGGTGAATTCGCAGTGTGAAAAATAACGTTGTCGTAAAGTTAATGCTAATCGTAGTATCTTGATGCTGAACTTGTTTTGGTTTAGACAATCTTTCTGACTTACATGTAAGTTTGTAAAATCGATGAAAATCTTATGCCAGACAGGTGTGAAAAGGAATAAAAGTCCTTGGAATGCAAGTCTGAGTTACTAGAGTCTGAGGTTTTAATCCATAAGGTTTTCTATAACCGGAGCCTTAGTTTAGGCACTCGTTGAACAATAAACCGGACTTCGATTCCAGGGGGACTTAGGTCCCTGTTACACCAGTTGTATCAAGTTCGAATGCGCACAATCCACGAATTTCCTCGAAAAAGGCATAGCCATAGGAAAATGCTTTGCTGTTCTTTATGGAGTGCATTTGCGTTAAAAAAATGTCATCCCTGACAAAATATAGTAAGTGTTCCTTGCAGTGCTTCTAAATGATTGATCAAGTGTATAAAACCTACTCTGTACGTCTGAACAACTACAGACCCCAGCCTGTCGACGTTTGCCGACGAAACACCTGTTCTGAAGCTCTGGGCCATAATCGAAGTTGTGTGACGTGTGTGGGTGGGTGTGGTGGATCTACTGTACATACAGCTCGTGCTTGTTCTTCAACAGACATTGGGGCTGGGTGTATTGGTGGAGCAGACTTTGTGGCACCATCACATGCAATGTCTCGCGCGAGAGAACCTGATTCAAAACGGGCCCTGTAACCATATCTAGCGGCTTGTTGGCGAACGGCAGTAACGATAAAATGTTGAATGATGTCATTTCAGAGATCACTGTATCTTTTTGCCAGGAATCTGTGCATAAACAAAAGGCAGAGAATCGCTATCGCAACAAAATCTAAAGATGTAAATCGCCCCCCCCCCGGCATGTCTTGGAATGACTTTCCTATTTCGTCGTATACCTTGGGCAGTGTTGACACATCGTTAATTCTGCCGAATCGGTTAATGTCGTCCTGGGTATAACAGAAATATACCCAGGTTCAATGTCGTCCTACAAAACTATACCCTGGGTATAGTTCGATCTACAAAAGTATACCGAGGATTGGATACAGCACCTGAAGACGAGATTGTTCTTGCAAATGCCAGATGACCATGCACAAGCATGACAAGTCGAAAAACATCGCTCTAGCGCCCGACACGACGGGCACCATTTTAATTTATCGTAGGCCTACCGACAGGCATCAAAGAAATTTTCGTGCCGTTTATCGTCACTCAAACCCGCAAGAGTACTCGCAGCACGGCTCGCAGATGTATGAACGCACGACACCGAACAAACATATGGGGCGCCGATCGGCTCTGTTCGTTTGCTCATTTCTTTGAAAGTGTGAGCTTAACTTGCGATTTGTTTGGACCATTGTGTTAAGACAAATGTCAACAGTTTACCCATGCTATCGATGAGCACAAAATCTGACAATATTGACTGATATTTTGAAGATGTTGATTGCAAAACTGCCGTCTCAGTTGAAGCGAGAAACAAAATGGCGGCCATCCATTCCTAACTCGTGCCTAGACTCAAAACTACGATACTGGGTATACTTTTGTAGATCGAACTATACCCAGGGTATAGTTTTGTAGGACGATATTGAACCTGGGTATATTTCTGTTATACCCAGGACGACATTAACCGATTCGGCGTTAATTCTAAGTAAGCCATTCATCACGATTCCGCAGTGAAAAAAAAACTAAATATGCTTCAGCAGAAATTGAATCTGCCAATAGAATCATCAAAGCTGAACACGATTCTACTCATACACAACACAGGATGTACATAATCAATAATAGCAGGCTTTCAAAACCGTGCAACAGCTGGCGTGGCAATTTTTATGGAGTAAATTGTCAGTTGCATAGCTTGGTTTGGAGTATTTATAGTCAATTTATTGCGCACGATTAATAAACACGTACGCACCCGGTTTAAGAATTTAAGGGGAGCCACGGTGGTGTTAGTGGTTTGGGACTCCGACTAGTGGTCAGAAGGTGTGACAGGAATCAGCGTCCTAGGAATGCAAGTCCGCCAAACAGTAGCCCGCTATTGTAAGGTTCGAATGGTCATGGTCTCTCTCTAGCCATAATATATTCTAATCCCACGCTGAACCACGTGGCTGAACAACAAGACCGGACTTTGGTTCCTGTGGGACTTGGATTTCTTTCACACTGGTTCGAATCCCACTGGGCGTGAGACTTTGGGCAAGTCTCTTTGCCTTACTGGCCTCTCTCCACCCAGGTGTATAAATGGGTACCGGTCGGAAAAGCTCGGATTGTAGCCCTGAATGAGCAGCTCATCAGAGGTCCACTGAAAGGTTTCAGGATAGACTAGGGTTAAAGTGTAAAGTCGGATGACACCTCTGCCGTTGTTGATATCCGACTATACACCCAAAACTTTATCTTTAAGGTACATGTATATCACTTGGAATTCTGATTTTCTGATGTACTGTACCTGGCAGGACGAATCGTTTGCTGATTGTCTTTGCAGTCTTTTTCATTGTATCGATCTGGGAGGTTTTAACAATAATCTTATTAAAACCTCTTTGTATAACAATAATCTTATTAAAACCTCTTTTTAAAGAGTAATGATAATAAGTCGTGAGAGTGCGAGAGAGTGGGCGTGAAAACCGTGGAATTCAGTAATAGCCAGGGTACGATATCAATATCATTTATTGGCGGCTGGTACTTAAAACCTTCCGTCTGTTGAAATCAAGCCCTGTAAATTGGTACTTCAAATTGAGTGTAAAGTGGAAACACATTTCACACTCCGGCGTATTGGTTGGATTTCCGATGGAGCCCTTGGTTGGAATCAAATAACACAGAGACTGTTCATGTCGTGATCGACAACAGATGATAGCTCATTTTGGGCCCTCGAGGGTTTCGAATTCATCGTTTCGTTGCACAGTAGGCCGACTACCTTCCACCAGATTTTACCTATCGTGTTCTTAGACCTGCATGCCGCACGATTTTGTTTGGACGCTTGATTGAAATTAAATAACGTTGAATCTTTATTTGCGGGAACCACACCCCACCGGAATTCGGTTTTGCTGTGAACGCACCTTTATGTTTGGTATGAATGCTTGAGTTCTACAGGGTGTTTCAAAAAAAATTGTCATCTCTATTATAATATCTCCTAGCTCCTGCTTTTACCCTGATACCATGCTTTTTGCTGGTAAACATTGAGGTCCGCATTCTAGAACCCTCATTAACTCTAAGGTCCACTTTAACCTTTTGCATTTTGCCCTGCAAAAAATAGCTAAATGTAAACCTTCTAGAATACAACCCATAGTCTGGTCATATCAACACTTTGAATTTACATTACCTTTTTATTGAAACAACATGTAAATATTACATTTTCCTACCAGAAAACCGCGAAAAGCTCAATATTTCCTGTAGCAATATTCTCCGCGTGTCAACTTTGAGCCCTAAAAATCGATTTTTTTTTGCCATGCAACCGCATATAAATCACTTATTCTTATGTCAATAATTGACAGATATCGATGAAAATTTACCGCTAGATCAGGGTCGGAAGTTCGAGAGTATCAAAGAATATCTGAGCGATGTGATTGATCTGTAAAAAGGATGCTCCACCGATCTTTTTTTTTCTCTCGACAATTTGCATTGGATTTGTATGAAAGCCACCATCAAGGATATGTATTTGGAAAATTGTTGATACATATTTTTTTGGGGGGGGGGGAGTTTGTTACTTTCAACCGGAATTGTATTTTTTTTCCGTCATTAGTTTTTTTGAATTATGGGAATGGATATTGTATTGGCTTAAGTGAATAATGCAAGTTTATAGAAAGTTTTTACTGCGAAAAACAATCATAAACTAATTACAAAGACAAAACAAACCCCGTGGAGTGATATCATATAAATGCAGGCGGATGAGCTTCCATCGTTCCTTTTCACGGATAACTGCAGGCAACTCACTTGGTAAGCTTCCAATGGCTTCCCAGTATAAGGGTCTTTGTGGTGGTTCTTTGTACCTACAACCTGAAGGCGAATCCTTGTAAACTCAATATTCTTATTCCGCTCGTTGGTTCTGTCCCCTCCGTGTCCTCGGGGGACGGGCCATTGCCTTGGTAGCTCCACTCGATTAATTTTGTCTCGTCTCCAGAGATCACGACGTCTAATCTCCTCAGTGCTATCATGACGTTGGTCTTTCAGACCGTCCTCCTCCTCGGCGGTCGAAAGATGATGGGATTAGCCGTCTGACTGCTGAGGCAGAGATAACATATCGTAATCCGTAAGCTTCGGTGGACTGGAGCAAAATAACGCGAGTTGTTGGGGACGCGTTCCATGCACATTTTGATCGCCGTGAGAGCACCGTTTCCGTCATTTCCCCTTGCATCCTGCGAACGGAATCACACTGATTATTAACCTTTATATTGAGCATGGGCTCATTGGCGCGATAAACAAATATTGACGTTGCAATCTTCGATACGTAAGCTACAAGTTCTTCTCGAGTGGCAATTAAAATGTTAAATGTTCTCTGCCATGCACTTGTATCGGGCTGCACCATCTAGCTTTTCCTGAGGGCGGGGGTGCAGTATTTCCTTATGTGTGCATAAGTAATTGACATGCGTCGGGTGTAGTCTGAAGCCTGACGAGTACCAAGATTCTGCCAGTGTCTGCTTCTCCTACAGGAGATTTGGAACTGATTTTGTTGTAAACGCGATTTCGTGACATCTCGGCTTTGACTAACATCACGTCACGCTACTGTCATGACTATTTCAAAATCGCTGTTTGGTACATTGGTAGGGCTTATTCTTAGTTTTATCAATGGCTTTTTTTCACGCCCTGTTTTGTGCGAACTTCTAACGTGAACTGTATCCGGTTGTTCGGTTGTCGAGTCTTTTCCCCTCGGACATAGACTGGTCCCCTGTCGTAGTTCTCGCTTCACTACTACGACAGGCATTTTGAACGCCAACTCGGCATGTGATTGGTCAACTGTGATTGGTCAACGGTCGCGCCATGAGTCATCATCTATTTTTAGAGACTCCCGCAACGTTACGAGTCTTTATTGCTCATTTGCATACGTGTGTCAGAAAACAGGCAAACATGGCGGACGCGGCCTGTCGTAGTAGTGGAGGAACGGAGCG
>NMRB01000949.1:30192-57466 GCA_002633025.1 Notospermus geniculatus | reverse complement strand
CACGAGCGTTTGAACGCAGTGCTTTGTGTGCACGTCTTTCTCCTGAAGCGTATGACCATATATGGCAAACGTTTGCGGTTTGAGGCCTATAAAACGGGGGTAAGAAATTAGAAGTACACAAACAAGTATTCTCCCCGCAGATTCAACCTTGATTAGGCAAGAAGTAACACTATTAGACCATAGAATCATTTTCTTGATCCATCGAGAATAAACGCTGATTTTGACTTTAACCTATTTCCAATACAAACTCGTCGCCCTTTTGGCATTGTTCACCCTTTATAATTTAAGTAAATGTGAGGTACGTTGTATTGTATTTCATTGTGTAGGGCTACTCGAAATGGGGGTCACTAATTAGAAATGTTGGCAAAGAGATTCTTCATGAAGCAATCGGCATTAGTTTAGTGAAAGGTCCCTGTATTATACCATAGAACGATTTTTTAAGATAGTCGTTTAGGGCCCAAAACAATGGCATGAAACTTTGATATGGGCGATGGATTTACAGCCTATTGTAAGTTCATGCTAAATAGGTATAAAGGGGAAGGGCCTGGCGTTTGACGGAATGGTTTTTACCAGTTGTTACCGCTTGGTGTCAGCAGCGCATGGGAGCTCACAGCTAATTAAAATTAAGAATAAATTCGCTTTCAAACGGTCGTGAAAACTTCTTAAGTGTAAAATTTCCCTTATCTTTTGTTTGGAACAATAGTTTAAGGGAAATTTTACACGAAAGATGTTTTATGCATACGGCCCCATGGCATGTGTACTGTACATCTAAGTGAAACATTTCCCTTGATCTATTGTACCAAACAAAAGATTAAGGGAATTTTTTCACTTAACATGTTTTTTGCATATGGGCCCAGACCATGAGACCATGAATATTTTATGTCGCATGGTGTACCACACCAAGCGGCAAGGCTGCGACCACCAATGGGTCAGATCTCGGAAACAGACTGAGCGCAAAATGAAAAAGTGGTGAGGGTCGAAACGGTCGTAATTCACCCCCCCCCCCCCCAAAGAAATACCCAATGTTCTTATTGTATCTTTACCACGGTCACCTAAGCGAACTGCAGTTTATTATCCTGGCATGAACTTCAAAACAAACTACTTATAAAAAATCACACCTCCAGGGATGGGTTCGTCCCCTTTCGTCACATCCAGGGAATGGTCGCTTCATTAAACAAACTACATGTATTTATCAAATCAGCCGAGTTTTATATCCAACAAGACGACGTTGAATGGAAGTGTGTCCTGTAACAGTAGTTTGCCGATGGTGGAGTCAGTTGTGCACTTTTTTGGTATAGTACGTCAACCCTTGCTTACAATTGGCCGTTTCAAAATTTCTCTAACTACCTTAATTTTGTATTTTTTTAAATTAATTAATTTATTTATTTATTAAACCTCCTAATTAGGAGAATAAAACAAAACTTTCACATACATGGATAATGCTGATAAAAAATCAAAAAACACTCGTTATTAAAAGTTTGACCATAGTGTGCTCAACCGAGCCAGACCTGCCATACCCGCTGCTGAGAAGGAGACTACGTAATGTATCTACAATCCCATACTCCGCGGCGGGGACAACAGGCCGGCCCGGTGAGCAACCCCGAGGAGAGAAAGTCAAAGTAGTTGGCGACAAGCGAAGATGAACCAGTGACTGTAGGAGGGTGCCCCTAGGGCACCCACCCCCAGAGACCCACTTGGCCAGGAAGACACAGTTAAAGGCCCTAGCGGGAGAGTCCTGACGGAAAATGCGTTTAAAAAGAGAGCATTTCAGCTCATTAATGCTACCCATAACGCTGTCAATCCCAAGAGACTCCAGAAGCTTGGTATGATGGCTTCCCTTAACGAATTCTCGTCTTCTCGCCAATCATCAGATGTTTCCTTGTAATACGTCTGTCTGTGTCAGCGAGATTCTTCCGGAAGGAACCTGCCAGTTTAGCTCATGTTTTGAAATAATGAACCCTGCCAGGAATTTCAATAAGGTATTTATTTTCCTTTTCAAATTGACAGAACAAAATGTGAAACATCCACTGGAAATGCGCACTGGGTTGGTCCCGCATCGAGTCGTTTTCAGATAAGAGAAACAACGTACGTCAGAAAGTCCCCAGTGTGTTCACCTCTTTGCCCGTATAGAATTCCCGTCACCATGTGATGGGTAAGAACCGGATTTCCCCATTTGAGTGAACTCAGCCAAGGTTGAGTGAAATGATGTGTGCATGATGTCAAAACTCGGTGCTGGTGGTTGAATGAATGAAGAGTGGCGATGGTGGTGTTGTGAAAATGTAGATGGAATGGGAATCACATCGTAATCGATATCTGTGACAGCAGATCAGTATTGATTTCCCATCTGATGCATCAGTGAATCATGTATCACTTTTGACATTGGAT
This sequence comes from Notospermus geniculatus, assembly GCA_002633025.1. Taxonomy (NCBI): domain Eukaryota; kingdom Metazoa; phylum Nemertea; class Pilidiophora; order Heteronemertea; family Lineidae; genus Notospermus; species Notospermus geniculatus. Next base: position 55,081 of record NMRB01000949.1, on the reverse strand, counting down.
CGGTTTTCTTTGATCTGTTTATGATGATAACAGCTGGCATTCACGGAGACAATTGATAGTTAGAGTGTAATGCACATGCATTTTGTCTGATAATTTTTGAATCGGTTTGTGCATTTCTTCTTTGCGACTGATGTTTGTAACTGCAGTCCTACACTGTTAGAAATTATTGTAATAATTTTACAGAAATTGCCTGCAGCAGAGTCCCCAGAACTTTCTGTAAATTTACATACATGGTATGATTTATGTTTTCCTGTATTGGTTGGACTCAATTGGACTTTCCATAATGATGCTTTCTGAGAGCAGTATGATTTGGTCAGCCTCAAGTCAAGCCTCTGTTAACATTTCTTTACGTCAGTAATTTTACAGATCCAGTCCCTGAGACTCTGCTTCAGGGATTTTTGGAAAACCCTCTGTTATTTCTTACAGTGTAGATACTTTTGTATCTTGGACTGCAGTTACATGTACAAAGAAGCAATTTTTTCAGTCTCTTTTGAGAATGAAAAAAAGTGCTACGGATACGGCAAGTCGAAGTACGTGCCGAGATTTGATCGTCTTCAAAAGCCTGCCTCCGTGACAAACGAACACATGGTTAGACACAGGTCGCCTTTTCACTTTCATCTTCTTTTGGCTGTACCACGAATATATTTTGTGTCGATGCGCGTGGGCGTTTTCGAGAACCGTTAAAGTCAGCTGTTGGATGGTGAATGTGTTCGTCAAGCTTTGGTCTTGTCCTGTCAACCCGTTTTATTTTTGAGGGGGCTGACCATACGAAGCGGTGTTTGACAGAACAGCCGTTTAACTGCAATATACAAAGGTCCATATTTTCAAATCTGTTTTATCCGAAACCTGTTTTAACAAAAATCTGTTCTAACGTAAGAAGCATTTTAAATTCATATTTTCAAAAGTGCTTTAAGATAAAACGCTATTCTTACCGAAACGTTGTTTCAGCCAGCGTTTTAATGTTAAAATGCGTTTCAACATGGTTCGTGGGAAAGATGTATTGCGTAAACACCACTATCCGAAACCTGTTTCAACAAAAATCTGTTCTAACTTAAATCCATATTTCCAAGAGTGCTTAAGATACATGTAAAATGATGATTGGCTGAATCAAGGAATGCAGTCTTGCTGTGACAAGACAAGCCAACAGGAAGTTAGACATGCCCTACCTTGCTCTTTATCTAAAACACTTTTTAAGGTAGATAAGGGATTTTTAGCGTTAAAACAGCTTTAAAAATATGGGCCAAAGCGTCTGGACCTGTCTGCACTCATAGTTCATTTTACATAGGTCAGCCTGAATTCAGCTTTTAGATTACACCTATTAGACATATCATGATATTCTATCTGCTCCTCAGTTCCTTCTTTTGGTTGCTCTTGCCAATAATGACAGGGCACCTCATTGATACAGGTAGCGTTCCGGTGGCTTTATATAATCAAATTCTCGGCAAGTCTTCCGCTGTATGTTCCTGTCATTAGCCAGCAATGACGCGAGAGAAAACCAACCATTCTCTCGAAAAACGTTTCCTGAACACATCAAAGGCTTTGGGCTGATATAGGTTTCAGTGGATGACAATATGATCGCTTCTTCAGCAAACGTGCTCTGTTTGAATTCCTCCTCACACTTTGATCATGTAAGTGCATACTTTTACAGGAAATGTTATGGTATCTTGTTCCATACTTAGAAATAGATATGTCGTAATTTCATACGTTGTTGATGGCAGGTTTGGCCGGGAAAGCTTCGGTTGATGTGTAGATGTGAGAAAGTACCCCGCCATAATGATATAGTTGCATTACAATATATCATAAAGCAATCAAACATAAAGATTTAACTGCGAACGATGAAGTAACTGAGGGATACACTTCATGTGTTGCCACCAGATATCTCTCACTGCCTGAATTTTGGCTTTACGCAATAGGCAGGGGCTTCAACTTTTTTATGGCAGTGGGGAACATGAATCTGTCAACTTGATGCCTTGAATTCCATTTCTGATGATAACAGGGCTACATGTATTTGCAGCACAATTAGTGTTCCACGTGCAAATGTACGTTAGCCTATTCAAATGTACACCAGATGACCCTGCGCTCTCATCGTTCGTGGGGGGTTCTTATTAATTCAGTCCTTTCGTATCATAAGATCAACTACATTACAAGTCTGAATTCAACAAAATTTTCACTTAACATGCAGAAGGGTATTGCCTATCATATGGAAGAGTCAGAATATGGAAATCTGTTGAGGTTTTAGGGATACTGTCCATATTTAAAAAATACTAAATTTGTAAGTTGAACCTTCATGTGTGATTCCTTTATGAATATATGCATTATGTGACAATTTTTCCCCAGTTTTTGTTTTGCTTTGGTGAGTATGGCTGTAACCCAAAATGAATAGTATCTTGTGCAAGCTTAAGAAGGATGAGCTCGGTGGTGTTGTAGTTCGGGTTTCCGGCTAGCGGTCAGAGGGTCCCGGGTTCGAATCCCACCGGGCGTGAGACTTTGGGCAAGTCTCTTTGCCTCACTGACCTCTCTCCACCCAGGTGTATAAATGGGTACCGGTCGGAAATGCTCCATTGTAGCGCTGAATAAGCAGCTCATCTGAGTTCTACTGAAAGGTTTCAGGACAGACTGGGGTTAAAGTGTAAAGTTGGATGAAAACCTCTACCGTTGTTGATATCAGACTATAAACCCAAACTTTAACTTTTTTTAACTTTAGGAAGTAATTAAGATGATAGAATGGGTATTACGATAAAAGGGACAGTCAGGAACTGAAAGAGTATTTTAGTCAATCATGTTTAATCCGAAGGAGCCTTCGGGCAAAGGCGGTGAATCTATTTAAAGCTTAGTGAGATGTATTGAAGTGGGTTTCATTCGTAAGAAGTTTTATTATTACGAAACTGAAGTTACAACTTGAAAGGGCCAAGACCCTAGGGCATTACTGGCCCTGTAAAGTGGGTTCTGGGGAGGTACGATTTGGGATCCTTGCATGCAATTCTACGTAGTACATGTATGAATACGCATGAACAATAATGTACATGTACATTAATTACAATGTAAAGAAAAAACATTAACTCATCTGACCCCAGGTTTGAGCAGGCAGTATCTTATGTTGAAGTTTTCTAAGAACATCGAAAATGAATCGGAAAAAAATTGAAGAAACATTTTTCAGATGGTGGACAGGAACAACGATTCTTCAAGTATTTTTCAATTGGTACCATAGGATGTGAGAAATCTTTGACAGAAGATGCTGTCTGCTCGACTCTGGGGGTAGATGGGGTTAAGGCACTGCATTCACTTGTCACATGATTGGCAGTCTCCGAGGCACAGTATCAAGGGTAAATATGAGTATCCACGTGTGTAGCTTGCATCATCCGCCCTGTAATCCATAAATCACGTCCCCGTGATCTGAGCCAAAAGGAAACGACTCATATCCGAAAAGTCTGAGCGCAGGTGTCAAAAAGATTGGAAAGTGAGATTCATGATTGTCATGATCATTGTGAACTCGCACCATGGCGTTGAGCCTTTGAATGTAAATTACCGCTAACATCACTCAGCGTTTCTCGTTGGTATGCGAAGCTACTGAAGTAAGATCCCTCAAAGTAAACTGTCTATGGTGTGCCGTATAAGATAATAATAGTGATTTAACAATACAAACACTGGGGACTTACATGTCTGCCTGGGGATGGCAACAAGTGTTGCCGACGTGACTGAAATGGTAGCCTGGTTTTCAGAATGGACCCCATAACCAGTGACAATGTTTTTCTCTCAATGCGGATGTCAGGTCGACCTTGCGATGGCACAGAACTGACTTTTCTGGATCACTTTGCGTCTGAAGCACGACAGCGTGGAACAAATCAGTCGCCGATCTGGTGTGACATGACTGCAGTTGCGTCTCACTTGCGACGATCGGGATCAGTCGCCGACCAAAAAGATCACGGATCGCAAGAGTTGAACATGTTCAACTTCTGCGCCACGACGAATCATGATCGCGACGTAATCCAGTCGCAGTCGACCTGACTTGAGTTGCGACGTCGTGCGATTAACCAAAAGTTGGTCTGTTTTAGTTAACCAATCAGTGACGAGCATTTTCATACCCTGCATGGGCGCTGCCATCTTGAAAAAGTCACATGATCACAAGTCACATGATTGCCAGAACTTTGCGATGCTGTAGTCGCAGGTGACCTGAACACGGTTACGATTCCCTGCGCGCGGATGCTGCCTGTTCCACGACGATCGTACGCATGTTTCGTTTTTGTGACCTGACCGTGCTTGTGACACCTGATGCCGACTGTTCCGTCGTAGCGCAGGCAATCGCAGTGTGACCTGACATCCGCATTAGCTGACATTATATCTAGAACCTTCAGCATTCACCACTGCCAATAAAGTCTGCCGCACAGTGGAGCTATCTGCTGAGCAAAAGTCATTCGAGACTTTTTGCTCAGCAGATAGCTCGCGTGTGTGCGCGTAATTTCGGTGAGTTTTTTGCCTCGCGAGGCAGAAAGCTCGCGTGTGCGCGTATTTTTCGGTGAGCTATCTGCTGAGCAAACGGTCTCGAATAACAGCAGAGAGCTCCCGTGTGCGGCAGGCTGGAGAATTCGCTATTAATTTGATCCCTAGGTTCCAGCGGGCTTTTGCACACTACTTCTTTTCAAAAGTATATAACTTTCAAACTACACGAAACTCTTTGTGACGGAAGTTCTAAAGTTGGTGTCTTCGTTCACTTTCGTCTTAGCAGAGTAGGCTATTGGGCATTCATGGTTATCCTCTGTGGTATATCAAATACACCGATAGTGTTATCTTAGCCGATCGAAAACACTTTCCATCAATGATGATACAAAGGGCCAAGACGGTTTGATTAATGCAGATCCCTTTCCCAATGAGATCCAACGAGAGTGCCAACGTTGGCAGTCGCATAACGATCTAAAATCGAATTGAAGTGTAAGAAAAAGGGTCGTTGTGAAGCGATAGAGCGTACGAGATTCGATTTGGATTGATTTACGCAGCGGAGTTGTCATGGGCGGTTACTACCTCCCTGAGCCAATTACGCTGGAGTTCCATGAGGTAGTGTAGTCTTAATCAGATCTATTCCTGATTCAGATTCGGCTGCCAATGCAATCACGTTGAACACATTAACATTAACTTCACGGATCGGAGACGTCATGGCTCCGTCATCCAAATAACGTAGAAGAGACCATTTCACGATACGAAAGACTTTTCCCCGTGCATATGCAGGCTCTGAAAATTTGTTTTCCAGAGGAAGAGGTCTCAGCCATTAGAGCTTGTAATTCCTCCTGTTTGTGCACAAGACGTGTGCAGTGCATACTGAGTAAAGCCACCGCCACATACCCACTGCGGAGCCCGTACGGCGAGTAAAAACAGACAGATTGCCCCTGATCCCCGGGGAAAATGAAAATGAAAATCGTAATGGACCCGTAGAGTCTCTAAAATCCACGGAAGCCGCTGGGTGGGGAAAATCGCACGGGTCCCGGTGGATATAGTGGAGAAGAATCGTTCGAATCCGGCGCGGAATATGTGTAACGTCATAACGTTACACGCACGACGTGAATAGGAACGTCGTGTCCGTTTCCTCTTTTGTTATTTGTCGTTATCATACTAAAATTTGACAAGAGTTTGTTTGTTTGTTTGTGTGTTTGTTTGTTTGTTTGTTCGCGATTTTCTCCGAGACTAATGAACGGATCGCCGCCAAACTTGGTATGCAAGTGCAGACGGCCTGGGGAGTGTCCTTACGAAGCCCGAATTTTGATATCACTTAGTTTTCGAAATACATGTATTAAAGCCCCACTGTATTGAATTTTATGCTATTTTGAAAATGTTAGGAGAGAGCACAAAGAGGTCTCATAGCCTCTTGTAGGTCCCCAAAATGCTTGTCTGATACGTACTTCAGAGAATCAAGGCCTAGTTTTCAGCACACATTAGAAAAAACGACAGGGAGAGTTTCAATGTATTCAGATGGAGCGCAGTACATTTTACACGTCGTGACGTCGTGCACTGACGTCAAGAATCGCGGCGATGATTTGCGTTTTTCAATTCAATACAGTGGGGCTTTAAGATATTAACGAAAATAACAATGCTGTTCAGGCCTTTTGACGTCATGACGTCACCGAGATTGCCGTCGCGTCATCCGTGACGTCGGCAACGTCATGTGCGGCGGAATGACGTCATTACGCCACTCGAACGGGGATGACGACATTAGGGAGGTTAAGATTACGTTCTGAGTCTCGATTCCCACTCCAGAGGATTCCTTTTTGGGAACTACGTCATCAAATACAACAGGTTTTCCAAAGCAATGGTGTTTACTCATTCTAGGAGAACGAGCAGAACCCGCCTGGGTGGTAAATTCATCTCCGACTCATAGACTTGAAAAATCCTAACATTTGGCCCCTCGGAGTCGGAACGGGAGTGGGAGTCGGACCAGATCTTAACCTCACTAATTACCTCCAGCGCTCCTAATGACGCATGAATTTAGCAGTTCCGCCACCAAACGGGTATTGCCTAGTTTCTCAAAAATGACTTATCACGTTGTATCATCGAATTTTTATCAGATTAAAGGGGGCCATAAGGCCCCCTTTAATCTGATAAAAATTCGATGTCGTTGGCATTCCTGGCAGCCTTTGGCTTTCTATGACGGATTTATACGCTTCAGTGAGATGTTCAGAAAATAAACGATAAACGGAATCGAAATACGATGATGACGTCATTGTCCATTCATACGTCTGTCCAGGGGTTGGATTTGTTAGAGAGAGAGGGAGAGAGAGAGACAAAATTTTTATTTGACAATTAATTGAAACATACATGTACCATACAGTGTAAACATGGGCCAAGGCAAAGCATTAGTGTCTCTAATAGAAATAACATTGTCAGGTATTGGATGCTGGAGAGCCAATCACAAGCAGTGTAGACCAGACTTCAATACTAGGAATGGTAGAAGCAAACCTATGGTTAACTTCCCAGNTAATACCCCCAAAACACGAAGTTGTTTGAGTATTAGAGCAATTTCAAACGGGTAGTTTAGCTGGGAACATCATGCCGCGGGTGCCAGCCTTGGTGTGATTCGCCTCAAAATTAGTATATCGCGCATGCGCAGTATTCCTGAAGTCGTCAGCCCTTTCCAGTGGTGTTGTTGGAACGTAAACCCACTGGCGACGGGTTTGCATTTTCTTATCCACCAACACTGGCAAGCTTCCCGTAAACCTTTCCAAACAACAGCAACCATATCTTGCCGATGAGCCGATTCAATACGCCACAACGAATGCCTCAACACCTTCTTATTCCAAGTGCAAGATTGTCTATCTCACTGATTAATCTTCCGGTGTGATTGATTTATTTCTAACGGCAAATTCCAAGATTATATCAGTTGCCAGCCCAACGGGGAAATCGAAATAACTACAACGTATTTGCTGGCAGCGAAAAAAGGAGCAATTTTTATTGCATGTAACAGAATTTTCTATATTCTTGTTCGAATTGATTTCACTACCGGATGAGAGAAACCATCCACAGGTGTTTGTTTGTCTCGTTTGAATGCCCAACAATAGCAACGCTACGCGTTTATCATTCATTAGACCTTCTCTTATAGAGGTTCTTCACGTGACGTCACACCCTAATTAGCATAGAACTCACAAGAACTGGTGTGTGTGGCCATATTCAGACTGTGGGCCGTCACGCGGTACCGTGATTCGCGCTTTGCCGTGACTTCCGTGGTGAAAAGAGGAAGTGGATCGAATGTGGCGCAACCGCACAACTGCTCGCCGAGCATGGTGGGAATGGTGGTCGCGCTGCAGCGTGATATCACGGGGCAGTTGAAGTCAACGTTTTACAATGGTTGTGAAGATTACAACAACAATCGCGGCTAACCGAGGCCACCCGAAGATAAGAGACTTTAGCACGTCTAATTTCAAAAAAGCGTCAATCGTTTAAAAAAAGCGTCATTTTAAAATGACCTGTCCAAATGCAATCTCTATCATCTTATCTACATACCTGAACTGAATTTCAGGCTTTGCAGGCGTTTATGGCGCCGAAGATGGCATATAATGCAGGTAGGCATGGCAGGCCTGCCATTACGGCTGTCGAGGTAAATTTCGGTCGAAAATTGCCTGCAAAATCTTTAAACGTGAGTATGACACAGTGAATTCTTGCTTGTTTATTGACAATAATTGTATAAATTCACGGTGAGAAGTTTCCGTCCCCTCCACGCAGGATTGTAGGTGTTTTCTATTAATATTGTATTTTTCTACAAATATTGTATTTTGTACAGTCATTGCGCGGTTGGGCGCGACAAAGTCACGTGCACGTTTCCATCACGGTACCGCGTGACGGCCCAGTCTGATATTGGCCGTCAGTGTCAATGGGGTTTACTGAAAGAAATCAGATTTTAAGTAGTGGAATATTTTCCAAACTACCTTTCTTATCATTTCAGTTTCTTAGTATTTGTCAAATAAAATCACATGTTCGACAGCAGTCTGATGATTGAATGATACCTGTCTGTTGTAAAAACAGACAATTAGTGCTGAATTACATTGAGTTTGAGTTTGCATTACTGACGGCCAAGCACATGGCTAATTATGTATCAATTAGCTCATTAGCGTTGAGTTGTGACGTCGGTGAAAAACCTCTATACTAGCTTATGGTCGACGCCTCTGCAAGGAAGACACGCCTCCAAGGATACCAATAAGCTTTATTTTCAACTGACTAACCGAAAAAACTCAGGTTAAAGACCACATTTGTTAGTTGCAAGGTTGTCCTTGATAGAGATGCACCGCTGTACATTGCAATCTTGACACTAGAGATTCTTGGGACGAGGTTCAACCAACACCCTCTGGTATATCGTTCGAAGGTTACCATCTTGAAAAGTAGTGCAGCGGAAGGTTAAATGGAAAAATATCTACCAATTGTGATTAGGCTCCTAACGGTAACTCCATTAGGAGGAGTGATGCGGTCAAACATGGCGGCGACTGGTCGATGACAGTGTCTATTTGTGTAACGTAGTGGAGAAAATCGGCACTGTTGTAGAGTTTGCTGTACATTGATATCGGCCTTAGTATTTTCAGCTCTGATCAAATAACACCATTTTTTTTAAACGCATAGTATAACATCCTGCAAACAATAGGGAGGTTTAGAAATGAAACGATAAACCTAAACTTTACGACAACGTTATTTTTCATACGAAAAATAATAACGTTGTCGTTAACGGTTACGTTTATCGTTTGATTTCTAAACCTCCCTAATGTTTTGACCACAACAACTGGGTAAACGTAATGCTTTATAGAAACCTTCACATCCTCACGTTAATGGCGTTAATGACGAATCAACTTTCTTCAGTACATTCTGACAACCGGGATTTAAAATGACTTTATAATGTATCGTTGTTCTCTGGTCGATGACTGAGCTACACAGATATAAACAAGTGACTGTCCAGGGACTCGTATTTGAGAGTATCCCTTATGAACCTAAGACACTTTCTTCACCGTCCTCATCAATCATGTAGTAATCGGAAGAAGGAACGTGCACCGTGGGTTTTTTTCATCGGGCGATGAGGTCGCTGTATCAACCAATGGATGCCTGTCACAATGTCATGATCCTTTGGCATTCCGTCTAATAAAAACCTACTAGAATGCTGCTCATGTTCAGTTGCATGGATTGGACGGTGTCTCCAGGCCATAAGGATGTCTCCCTAATGATGTCTTAGCATTTGGATAATTGAATGGATGAGGAGCTGCGTGTGTGTGTATAGTATGTGTGACACTGTTTCGAATGAGACTGAATGGTGATGACTTTTTTTGAAAGAATGGACGATGGATTCCAGAGGTGTTTTCGCGCCTGCATCATAGAGAAATGCCATTTCTGAACGAGGGTACTGAAGCAGGGAGTGCCCTTGTACTGCTTTGAAGCTACATAATAGGATTTTCCCAACGAAATATAAACCGTGATTTTTACATTAAGAATAATTCAAAGATGAAGTATGCTGCATTGATTAATTGTAATGACTTTATTGCCGGTGTTACATCTGACAGTGTTTCTGTGTGTCAATGAGTTCATTTATTGTTTTGGAAACACAGGCTGATAGATCGACACGTTTCTCTGTGTGTGCCCTGTTATTAAGTCGCAGCTTATTCCGTCAGACAATAAGAAGGGAACACTGCAAAACCTTACACCGGTATTTGTGCGTTTCTATACCAATGTCTATCCACAGGACAGGATAGTTCATGATCAAAAGGTATAAATGAAATGATATTTGAAATGAAATGGTAAATGGTATTCGTAATTGGTAATTGTATTGAAATGAAATAAATAGTATTCGTTGCAGAGAAACGAATACGACCGTATTTACAATGTAGACACCTATGAAGTTTGTTCACTATATTGATGTCAGAACTTTCACCACAAGAATAGACCCAAATTGGCGTTGTTTTATGTTACTTATAACAACCACGACAAACAGGAGAGCTGAATTTAATTTTTGTTCATCAATAAAGAACTCACTGAACAGTGCAAAATGAATGTTACATTAGGTACTCACGTTAAAATGCAGACACTTGTACAGATGCCCGATTTTGAATTCGCCTCAAGTGGTTGCACAAAGCACTTGCTGATTTTCATTTTAAAATTTTTTTGGTCGGTAATATAATGACTGCTTATGAAAACTAGTACACACAAGGGAACTGAATTTTATCATTCTGCTCATTTTTGCAATGTTAGGTACTCATGTCAAATACTTTTAGACTTACATGTACGTACATGTATACATTCGTACACATGTCATATTTTACATTCGCATCAAGTACAATGTAGCTGCAAAAATCACATGTTGATTTTCTACTTTTAAAATTTTTTTAAAAAGGACTAATAATTCATGTACTGAGAGAAACAACAGCTACTGGTTTCCTCACCCGTACCTGCGTAACCAATTTTGTATTCTTCGTGAAAACGCTTGGACATCAATAGATCAATGGCATTGCAGTTCACTGAATCCAGATTGATTCATGTTCTAAACAGTGTGAATCTACTTGCAAGTAGGCCTATACGTAATACCAGCGATGTTTAATAAACGCCCTTGTTACACTACTGTCCACACCTGTTAAAAATGCGGTGTAATAATCCCCTCCGAGCTCGAACGGGTTTTGGAGGGCTTAATTTAGGTCCCGTCACAAAATTTGAGTACTGTTGACGCGGTACCGGGCCTCAGGAGGGATTTTTCAGAGCCGGGCTAGACCCGGGTGTAAAAAAAACCGGGGATTTCTATGTAGTGTAACCACGGCTACTGAAGGGAAATACAAATCCCGGTGTAATATTTTTCATTGCCCTCTCTTTGTCAATGCCTCCCAACAAAAGATTTACGGATTAAGCCGCGACGTGACAATCGGCGAGGCAATGGTAAACATGTCTCTCTGTTTTTGAGTGTCCGCCAAACGATAAAGCGGGCAGAAGAGTGGCAGTCTCAGTCATTTTAAACCTGGCCCACCGAAGGTATCAAACCATCGTGTTCAATTTCTTCCAAATAAGTATACAAGCAGTCGGTGCTATAAAATAGAGACCTTAAGAGCCGTCATGTCCCCGTCCCCGTCCCCGTCGTGATTCCCATTTCTGCGTTCTACGTCATCAATTGGTGGGGATCGGTGCGCCATCGATCGTTTTGCGGAAGAATTAAGTGAGAGACATCTGGTGGCAACACAGGAAGTGTATCCCTCAGTAAGCTCATCGTTCGCAGTTAAACCTTTATGGTTGATTCCTTTATGGTTGATTCCTTTATGGTAATACCAGCGATGTTTAATACTGAAGGGAAATACAAATCCCGGTGTAATATTTTTCATTGCCCTCTCTTTGTCAATGCCTCCCAACAAAAGATTTACGGATTAAGCCGGGACGTGACAATCGGCGAGGCAATGGTAAACATGTCTCTCTGTTTTTGAATGTCCGCCAAACGATAAAGCGGGCAGAAGAGTGGCAGTCTCAGTCATTTTAAACCTGGCCCACCGAAGGTATCAAACCATCGTGTTCAATTTCTTCCAAATAAGTATACAAGTAGTCGGTGCTATGAAATAGAGACCTTAAGAGCCGTCACGTCGCCGTCCCCGTCCCCGTCGTGATTCCCATTTCTGCGTTCTACGTCATCAATTGGTGGGGATCGGTGCGCCATCGATCGTTTTGCGGAAGAATTATGAGTTTTTCACGAGGCGGTCCGAACATCGCTACGCCGTGACGTTCTTTGCCCGCGACGGGGACGGAGGGAAAGTGACGTCGCCAAGTGGCGACGTCACTTTCCCTCCGTGTGCGGCGGACATAATGAAACACTCGGCGTTCACGAGGTTTCAGTCGTCACTATACGCAAAAATTTGAACGGGTGAGAGGGTATACTTTGACAAATAACAGCTGCGACATAATCGCTAAAATTGATTATAATATTGGAAAAAAAGAAAATTGAAATTTGATGCATGCGCGCCCTACGTTTGCTGAACGTCGATAATTTACGTCTGCGCGGTGTCGTAAGCACCTGGGGTTGGTAACAAATCGCTGCATCCAATTTAGTGCTGCTTTCTGAGTTTCTGTTGAAAGTGATGGATTACATAGTTCACCACTGCAACGCATGATAACGCACGTACTGGATCGATTGCCAGCTCAACCTTACTTCCCTCAACATTGATAAAATCGCTCTGAACAGCCCCTTTGCCAACTGATCGCGGAAAGTTGTCCTAACGTGTATTCGTAATTAAAAAGAGGTAGATTAGAGCAATCAAGTTCTCTTATTTGTCATACTGTGTTTTTCCCGCTCTATTCTGCGCTGGTACATGTAGTTATTACCTAGAGGCCTTAGCTATGTTTGACTTTCCCGCAAAACCGTTTTCCAACATAAGAGCTTCTAAGGGAGTAAGAAATGAAAGTGGAATAGAAGTGGGCAATTTTAGCATTTTGCACGAATTTTTCAATTTCTCAAACCGGGGTAAATCATTCCCATTTTGAGAAATATTCCCAGAAAAATCAGACAAAATTGTCATGTCATTTTAAGAAACATTCTCAAAATGGGAAAAACTGTATCCCAATTTGAGAAATTGGAAAATTGGCGCAAAATGCCAAAAATTCCCACTTCTTATTTACCACTTTGATTTCTTCCTCCCTTTTCTTCATTTACTACTCATTGTTCGTCTTGTCACCCAGCTACATGTACAGCATTTGCGCCACGACGCGACTTGTGATTACCCCACATCGAATTTCTTCATTGCTAGTGCTGATTCTGTTACATAATGTTATTGCATTTGATCAATATGGAGTTTTCGCACAACCCCAAAACGCCAAACGCGAACGTCTATCCTTTTGTTCGGTGCTGTCTTCGCGGCATCGAACAATGGGTTTGGCGTTCGCGTTGGCGTTTCGGGGCTTTGCGAAAACTGCCCAATGATTTTCTTCTGTTCCACGCATCTGTGGATTAAAAAGAAGTTGATCTTCTTTTTAAAAGTTGCCCGTGCTGAAAAAGCCATCAACCTAAATGTCTTCCTACATTTGATCCGTTCCTGAGATTAACCGCTTTTGAACCGTAGCGACTGGCGACGCAATGGATCTAACATCAACAGTCGATTCGGAACATCTAACATCACCGAAGTGAAGTATCGGTTTTACATTGTCCCCCTAGGCCATTTTTCAAATTTCGTAAGTCTATTCAATCGGAAACCGTTAAATGAAGCATTAATATGACGGAAATCAGTAACCCAAGAGAAATCTTCCCGGGACAGCTGGTCGATACAGCATATTGCTAAAAGTGATTTTGCTTGTATGAATGACAAATGTGTTTGTTTGCTTCTCGTAGACTTTTTCGACAAGTTACATGTTAGTTTTGAAATTATAACATGATTTATTTTTGAATCTATGTCTGTGCGTGACTTCCAGATTTTCTTCTTCCGAGACAACGCATTTTGAAATGAAGTGCAAATACGGCGAAAACATGATTCGTGGCTAAAGTGTGATTTAAACCGCAAATAAATTATTGATGAACCGATACGATGGGCTTTTTTCCAGACAAGTATTCGCTGAAAGAGCAAAATAATGAACTTACTTCGTGACACAAAGTGCGTGGTGCGGCCGTCAGATTCCCAACGTTGATCTAAACAGAAGTTTGCCCCAAAATATACGTTGCACACCGTCCTCTGACACAAACGTTTACACGCGGAATTAACATCAGAGTACCGGTACATATAAACCTAAAACTTCGTAATTCGGTAACCAACAAAAACAGCAAAATTGTGTGACCCACCGGCAAGCCTTCGTTGAAAGCCATTAAAAATGACTTCCGTGTTGGACAGGTCAAAACGGCTACTGCGCATGTGCGAGTTTCCGAGAAATCTTCATGACGATGACCTAGTTTAAACTGACATATACATGTACTGTAATTACCTGCTACCTTGTTGACTTAGCAGCCTAATTCATTTGTTGGCACAAAATTACATACTGTATGTAATTTGTACTAAAGACAGTGACGCACATCGCTTTGTACGTACATGTACACCCCTCCGCATTAATTTATCTACACCTCATGTTTTTGAATATCTTGTGAACAAATTGACCGAATTTGATCGGGTTTGTGTTATATGAAATTTCAATGCCTTGGCCAAATAATTACAGCGGTTTATGTCTGTGCGTGACTTCCAGATTTTCTTCTTCCGAGACAACGCATTTTGAAATGAAGTGCAAATACGGCGAAAACATGATTCGTGGCTAAAGCGTGATTTAAACCGCAAATAAATTATTGATGAACCGATACGATGGGCTTTTTTCCAGACAAGTATTCGCTGAAAGAGCAAAATAATGAACTTACTTCGTGACACAAAGTGCGTGTGGGGCCGTCAGATTCCAGACGTTGATCTAAACAGAAGTTTGCCCCAAAATACGTTGCACACCGTCCTCTGATACAAAAGTTTACACGCGGAATTAACATCAGAGTACATATAAACCTAAAACTTCGTAATTCGGTAACCAACAAAAACAGCAAAATTGTGTGACCCACCGGCAAGCCTTCGTTGAAAGCCATTAAAAATGACTTCCGTGTTGGACAGGTGAAAACGGCTACTGCGCATGTGCGAGTTTCCGAGAAATCTCCATGACGATGACCTAGTTTAAACTGACATATACATGTACCGTAATTACCTGCCACCTTGTTGACTTAGCAGCCTAATTCATTTGTTGGCACAAAATTACATACTGTATGTAATCTATACTATAAAAGGCAAAGTGCGATTCTTTGTCCGCTATGCACTGAAAACCGGTGGTATTTAGTGCATAACGGTCATGTTCAACGGATATTCTGACACATGTGAATATCACATGACACTTTTATTGTCATCCAAATTGTATCCGAGTCATATTGACAGGGACATTGTCAATGATATGGAATGTGTCTCTAGAAGCTTTTTGTGGAAAAGTCATTTTTTCTTGAAAGCGAGGGCGATTTTTTGAATGAAACTTTTACCAATGACTTTAAAACAGTTAGATGCACTAGGGAATGAAGGAAAATCAAGAATTTTATGGGGAATAAAAAAATTGGATTTTCTACCTTTTTTTAGAAGTAAATTGCATAATGTCATCATAAAAGCAAATTTTTAAAATCAATGGGAACATTTGCCAGAAGGATTTAAATTTCACATGCAACAAACCCGGTTGAATTTGGTGTTCTTGGTGCTGAAATATAACCAAATTACAGGTGTATACAAACTAATGCTGATGACTGTACATGTAATAGCCTTTTTAGGAAATCGATTTCAAAGAAAGTTGAAAATTTCATGGTAAGCTTGTCGATTTGTCTTCACAGTCACCAACTTCCTTCATCCCTAGTCAGTCACACATTCTGTCGACTCGGCGTAAAACTGACAAAAAGATTGGAAAACGTGGCGATGAGCCTTGTCGTGGATATGGAACTCGCAAAGGTGGGGTAACACATATGTTTTAGTTCACATACAGTATGGCTCGCAGAGATTTCCGTCCCAGCTTAAGTAACCGAGGAAGCCAAGGGCTGTCTGAGTGACCACGGTATCGCACTTCTTTACGAGTAAACGATATTGGTTGCTTGAATAACTCTTTACCTAAGACCAATTGACCGGGATTGTGGTGTTGTCGGCCACGGGGTTTCATTATTTCACGAAGTGTTTCCCCTCGAACCGTAGTGGCTAATGATATCGACATTTCAGTCACAGTAAGCAACTGAAGGAGATCCACTAAAGGATGAGTATTGTGATATTGTGAAAGATAAATGACCCGCAGCTGAAAGACGCGGAAACGAAGTCCCCCATTATCGCCCATTACCTACGTTTCCACAGTAGGGCGCGCTTTTTGGCGCAGTATCATCGATGCGGGCGCGGAAGGACCTCGGATGTCTTATAATGCTAGTGAGGTCAAAGTGCGCTTAGTGAACACATGTTGCTGAGGCGCAAAATGGACAGCGACTTTTGCAAACTCGCTAGCCCAGCGGTACGGCGTTCCGCGTTTTCGGTTTGCTCCACTTGTACCACTGGCTTCATACGCCCTCATCACTCTGCTCGGAATGAGCACAGTGAATAAAAAACTGATCTACAACTAGTTTACACCCTAATAAAATCATAATCATACTGTCAAGTTTAGAAAAGTACCAAAACACCAAACTCACCATGATTTTTAAACATTTGTTCATTATTTTGTGTTGCACTTTTTTGCGGCGAATTACACGTATGGCTGTGCTTCGGTTCGGCCGTTCCGGCAGAAATAGTTAACATTTTAGAAGTAACCAAATCGATGCACCTATCAGGTTTGTCGAATTTGATCACATGATTTTGTGAAGGTAAACATAACCACGTGCTACCTGGAGGCAGCCATCTTACATGTAAATGACGTCATTCCTACGCGAAAAGAAGTACGTGGCACTGACGTTTGAAGGCAGAGTCACTAGGTGAAACCATGTGACGAGTCACTAGGTGAAACCATGTGACCTCTGCATAGGAGATTGCGACTTCTGATGTATTTGTGGGCTAATCGGTGGAAGTGAAACCTTCGATATTAAGTCATTTTGCTGTGCATGTCGGTGGGAAAAATCTTTCTTTGCCAAAGCCAATGGCTCGGTCACATGTTTGGGCAAATGTTTTGCATGACGGCAACATGTTTTTTTCTCATTAAATTCGAATTTTATTTTTTTGGTTATTTGATTTAAGATATAGTTAGAGTCTAATGCTAATCTGCAAAACCAGTTCCATGGGCTAGTCAGGTCCTATACATCGTCGATCCAAGAAATGACGATATTGCCTATCTAACAGTCAGCTAGCTCTCAGCGGTCCTTCCTGCGTTTCGACTGTAATTTCCACTTTCTATTATCCTATCCATCGAACTGTCAATGTCACAACTCTAAGTTGCTTTTTCAGCAGGCTAATCATGTTCGGATGTCGTTGAGAGGCCATAAGAGGTTTTAACGCAATTTGTTTGAGAGTGATAGCTTCTCTACAAAGAACATGTCAAATCATTCTCTGCTCATCGCCCTGCTCTACGTCTCTCAGTTGATGGTCTACCCGGAGAATTATTGAACGCTCATTTCGTGTGGCACTTATTGATGTATCAAGTACAATGACCATTAGCCTTTAGACAGAGGCCAACTGGTTATGATTTGATTGCTTGTTTTTGTAACGTATATCGAGCGACAGAGGCAGTCCATCGGCTACAACGTTTTATCATGACAATCGCAGTGCGAAGTGTTCACTGGCCAGTTTTTTTCACGAACCGAGTTAATGGTGTCACAAATCAAACTAAGGCCATTCCTCTATCGAATNACCATAGTATTTACTGTTAGTCTGCTGATTTACAATCCTGTTCAGTTTCCATCATTTTGCCGATTTATATCGCCGATCTGTTTACATCAGGCAATGCTAAAGAAACAGTTTATCATTTGGACGGTATATCATTACCACTCGTGATCAAACGTATAATAGGCACCGTGCCCTCGAGTTATTGGCTAAGGCGAATAAGGAAGATCTGCTATCCAAAGCAGAACAACGCTGCAATCTGACACGTTACTTATGGACTGATTCTTGCCTATAGAGAATTAGAAAACAGACGTGTTGAAGGTCAGAATGCCTTCGCGGTGGATGAGCTGTGCTCTGGGCAAAAGACGTGCACCGTGTAAGGATACTTTCAGATGCTTATAATCATGAAGGACTCAACCATAACGGTTTAACTGCGAACGATGAACTTACTGAGTGGTACACTTCATGTGTTGCCACGAGATGTCTCTCATTGCCTGAATTTTGGCTTTACGTAATAGGCAGGAGCTTCAACTTTTTTGTGGTGAAGGGGTATGAACCTGTCAACTTGATGCTTTGAATTTCATTTCTAGCTGAGGATAACAAAGCTATTTCCTGCAGCACAATTAGTGTTCCATGTGCAAATGTACGTTAGCCTATTCAAATCTACACATATGACCCTGCGCTCAAATCGTTCGAAGGGGGGTTCTCATTAATTCTGTCCTTTTGTATCATAAGATCAACTTGTCGGAATTCAACAAAATTTGCAGTAAACGTGCAGAAGGGTCTTGCTTATTATATGGAAGAGTCAGAATGGAAATCTGCTGAGGTTTAAAGGGGTACTGTCCACATTTATAAAATGCTAAATTTGTAATTAGTTGAACCTCTGTGGTTGATTCCTTTATGTTATAATGAATTAATCCAAACTTGACGTCACTCAATGCGACTTCTACCTGTCAAAATTTCCTGGATATCAATTTGCATTTTGCATTGATTTGGTTCAAAATCTTGAAACTGTTATTCTACAGGGTGTTTCAAAAAAAGTTGTCATCGCTAAAATATCTCCTACAACCCAAACCCATGAATATTTTTGGCTCAGATTTGGTACATGTATGTAGGGCCTAGCTAGGTCAGGATGTATGGAGGTGCTTGAGAAATTTTGGCTCTGACTGCTTCATGCGTGAATGAATAAAAGGCATCGGACTGAGCAGGTGCAAAATGCAAAAAAAAACAAAGATTTATCAGAAAGAAATGAAACATTTATTTCATTTGTTGCGCAGGCCCTTTTTGTCAGCTTCATAGGTAATAGCCATTCAGGAGGGTTTGCAGAGTTCCCTTCAGCCCAATCATTGAAATGTCCTCAGTGAAACTTATGGTTCTTTTATCATGTTTATTGTTTGGAGGACACCTGCGCTTCGGACCCTTGTACTTTTGGGGTCACTGTTCCTTATAACGAGACACCATCATACAAACATTACATGAACATTATGAGTATGTCTACACCTACATGTAGCAGCTTTCAAAATCTGAGCCAAATGTATTCATGGGTTTGGGTTCTAGGAGATATTAATTTAGAGATGACAACTTTTTTTGAAACACCCTCTATATGGGTTTGCTAACCCCAGTGATTATTCGAATTACTGATCATTAGATGCTCTATAGGCGATAGTCTCATTCTTGCATCACCACGTAGGTTTCTCGTTTTGCCTGGTCGTGCAAAATTTCCCACCACGAGTTTAGGGTTTCCTACTTTTGAATGATTTAGTAGCCTACTTTATAAACACCATGGCGAGAAACAGCATCTGTTACATGTTGCTGAAAACCCATGATGCGTTCAGTAATTGGATTTGTCATTAGCAGTTTTCGGTCATTAATGCTGTGGTTAACCGGGTCGAAAAACAGTACTTCATCAGAATTTCCCCGGCCTGTAATGTTACTTTTTGCATACCTACCTCATTATATATTGAAACTCACGTCTTGCGTAATAAAAACTGCCGTATGCGTAGTCTTCAGTCTGGTTTCCATCGTTTGAGATCACTTCATCACTGCTCTATCCATCAACGCGAAGTAGACACGCCACTTCTTGCATTTTATATTCACAAACGGCTTTAGATAAAGAATGGCAAGGAAATGGCATATCTTTTGTCCATTAGACAGAGTCATTCATCACAGGAATCGTAGATCCTTTCCTCTTTCCCCCTATTTTCTACGTAATTCCCCATTTAACAATGTAGCCATGATAAATGTAGTAACTTTGCCTGAGAAGAATCTATGTGCAATTTAGAATTGATATATCACAAAACCGATGAGGCGTGATGTAGATTTTTTGCGGATTTGAAGGATAACGCCAACAAAGACGCCCAGCCATCTACGCCGACGACTAAAGGACCATCATTTGGAACAACTTGTCACTGAATGTACATGCACATCTTGGTCTTTTTGGTGGTGATCATCCGTCAAAGTAGGCATCTGGCTTACATTTTATAATTGGGGGCTGTTCGCGATTGACGAGATAATTATTCCATGCGACCGAAGCGACGTCCGCGTTGACGTCGTTTTAGATAGGTTTCGCTAACCCTTCCGAGAACCAATCCGCCGAAAACGGGATTTTTAAAAAACCTCACTTTTATGTGTTGACGTTGCGTCATGAAAAAAAGTAGCTGTGAATTTTTCTACAGGAATAATGAGATCAAGACATTGCCATTATCGCCATCCTATGTCTTCATATTTTTAAAAAACACCGAAAATGCAGAAATTTTCATGTGCTAGATGATGTAAATTTTGATGGCAGGCGACCGAAACAAAGGGTTGTTTTCACGTCAGAAATAAGTGGAAAATGGTTAGAAAAAAAGAAAGTTCGGTTGCACCGCTCAGAGCGCCACGTCGTGACGTTTAAGTTCCTCCGGTTCCCCATTAGCCCTGCAGCTTCGTACGGAAAGGTGAATCCCTGTGATAATCCATGGCGTGGTCATTTGAAATATACAATCATACAACAATCATGCATGTGATTTATGCATTGTGCATCGAGAAGGTATCAATATTGTACGCTGAAGCAGCAGTTGAAGGACTCTAATGGGTGCCTCGAGTTTCGTGCGGCCTTCATGAAACCTATACCCGACCAGCTTTAAATGTACCATTTGTGAACTGAGTGTTCTTCTACAATCCTCCCACTATCTGCGAATGTTCCATTTCAACATAAAACACCCTTTGATTGATCTCCTTATTGTGTAGAGCGTTCCACTCCGGCATTACCGCTTGCATGCGGAAATCGTTTTGAAAGTGACGGCTTTAAAGTTAATTTGACACGATACGAATTAAACTCTGGATGACAAATGCACAAAGCGAGCTATAGATTTCAAGTTGAAGCTTTGTATTACGTATTTTGAGAATGACATGATCCACCACGAACTTCTCAAAACAGCAATGTTTTTGATTCACGATAACTCTCACCAGATTGAATATAATTTTTCGCCGATTGATTTAAATTGACATTTGCGTGCGAATCGCTAAAATAAATCGGAGCTTCACTCATTGTCCAATGTTTGATACCGAGGGCGAAGTTGTTGCACAATGAAGGAATAATAGTGGGGTTTCACAAACCTGACGAAACACGAAGTGCGAAATACGAAATTGGACTTCATTTCCATGACGTAATGTATTTCTTGATTACTCGCAACAGGAACGAAATGTAAGCTTAGGAAGTCTAGAGGCACACTTCACAGACGTTTCCGGCGTTGTGCTCATTATGATTAAGAATGGTGGCTAGCTCAGTACATGACCATCTCGGTCGTGTTACCGGGGTCCCACTGTACAACACGCTTTCAACTAGGAGCATCCGATAATACCCGTTTATACACCTCTTGAGTTATGCAAAAATTGATTTCGGACTAAAACTTGAATACATGACACTAAAACTGCATTGATGCAGACAGTAGGTTGGCAATAGTTGCAAGTAGTGTGTCTGATATTCTATAATTAACTTCTTGCAAAGGTGATGAACATGTACAATACAAATGTCTTATCAGTCATTTACATGTAGTCAATGAACAAAGGAATGTTGCTAAAAGGTAAAGAACTGTTCGACCACGAGGAACGAACATGTATATACATGTACGTAATCGTGGTGCCAAAGGGAACGCCTTTGGACCAGTGATTTAGTTAGGCAATGTCCAAACGATGGTTACATACATGTATTAATTAGAATCAAGGGCCCGTATTCTAGAATGTTCCTTTTAGCGTTAAGGGAGACTTTAAGTCAACCTTTAAGCTCAATTTTATTTCAAGAACCAACCTTTGGGTCGTTTTTTAGAACGTTCCTTAACGTTAAGGTCGACCTTACGTCTACCGTAAAACCATCGAGAACAATAGATTTAAGGTAGACCTTAAAGGGATACTCCACTCATTGTGTAAAATTTTGAATTTTTGAAATATCATTAATACATTCAAATTCATTGAGATACCTATCTGCAACATGTCAGATTTTTTAAAAATCAGCAAACTCATCATTTTAAGTATTTTAATTGAATCCCAAGGGGACCATAGCACAGCACACATGATGTCATGTGTGCTCAATGCATATTTATGAAGGAACAACCAATAGGCCTGTACAGTATTAGCTCATTCTCTACAAAGGTCATCAGCCTATTGACACTTGTGACATAACAATTCATGGCATTAGTCTCTATGGATTGATAAAAATTCAAAAGCTTACAATGAGTGGAGTCTCCCTTTAATGTTAAGGAACGTTCTAAAATACGGCCCTTTATCTCGGCTCAAACGACGCCTTTAGGTACTTGTTACTCAGACAGTGCTGCCACCTATTCGACTGCAAATTAAGGCACTCCTGCGCCGGAACTGTAAACATGTTTTACTTTCCCCCCTGTTATTGCCATATTATTTTCCTATAGTAGGCTACTTCTTTAATAAATCATGATTCTAAATACTTGAAGTATTTTACATCTTTTACATCGTATGGCAATTACTTACTACAGTATAAGCAGCTACGTAAATCTCAAATTGCCATGAATGTTTGAGCACTCGACCGTCTTGAAATATGGAAGAAATATGATATTACCGAACAGCGTAGACATTTTAACAGTTTACAATCAATCATTTTCCATAAAAATCGTGAGTCGAAATTCAGTGCAGGTGCTTCGCAATAGTAAAACGGTTTTCTTGCAGATGATGTGCCGTAAAAGTACGATGCAGTGAGTTAGTCCTGCAGCAGATTACAACTAGGATTAGGGCTTCTCCGTTTTGCTCCTTCAGAAATCCTTTCTACTGCAGTCAGTATCAAACTCAGTTCTGTCTTGCGATTAAAGAAAATGTATCGTGGCTTCATTGTTTACATTCAATGTTTGTAAATATGGATGTTTAAATTATGTTATGTTGGACTTTTGGGACATGCAAACCCACCAAATCCAATACTTTCGGTATCAAAAGAATTTCTAGAGGGGTATGCCACCAACAAAGTACTCATAAGACAAAGAAAGACTGGACACAAACAAACAAAATGTCCACTGTTAGAAATAACAGAGGATTTTACAGAAAATTCCTGCAGCAGAGTTTAAGGACGTGATCTGTAAAATTACAGACTCAAAGAAATGTTAAGAGAGATTTGACTGGAGGCTGACAAAATTATTTTCCTACGTTCTCAGAAAGCATCATTCTGGACAATCCAATTGAATCCAACTACCGGTAATAATACAGGAAAACATAAATCACACCATATGTAAATTTACAGAAGTTCCGGAAACTCTGCTGCAGGCAACTTCTGTAAAAATATTACAAAAATTTCTAACAGTGTAAATAAGCAATGATTTTCGTGGCCCGCGAAAATACCCGTGATAGTTATATTATCTTTAATGCACATTCATGCAATCGAACGCGCGGCTTTCCTGCTTTCTGACCAAGAGAAAGTACATTATGATTATATGATTATATGTATGTGCATGTAGGACACCATGGTAAAGATGAATATTCTTGTATGCATGGTTTTCAAATGCTGCAATGTACTATGCAACACCGGTTTCTCTATACTCTCTGTTATTGCATTACAACCGCTCGCAGCGCGCCCTGTCGGGATAAAAAGTCAGGCGGGTTCCAGTTGTTCTCATGATTGATGGCTGCTGGTTAACATCGATAATAGTTTTCATTAAAGTTGCTGTTGTTTTTCAGTGATACCAATTGTTTCAGATGATATTAAGCTCTCTTACATTACCATTCAATTTCGTCTTAATTCAGTGAGAACCCCGCCACTTAATCATACTTTGTGGATGTAAGAACCAGGTGAAAATGGTAATTATTTTTGAAGTACATGTATATTTTACAAATGTACATGTATTTAGAAATAAGTGGGCATACAGACAGCTGTTTTCATCATGGAAGCACGAGGAAGCTTTTCATAACATATTATTATCGATATGATCTATTACATGTACTTTTGTGGGAAAACCGGTGTAACAGTAAAGACTGTCCCCTGTATAAGTGTCCACTTCTATTGTTCAATGACGGATTAAGGTGCATAAATGGCTATAGAAACCAATCACCAGATATTAGAATGTTACAATAGGATCTTTTGTTGCTGGGACAGTTTTTCCTGGGGACATTCTTTCCTTTCACACCTGGTGAAATTTTTTCTGTACCTCCTATACCTTTCACAGAAAGTGCTAAATTACAACGGTCGTCACACATTTCTTGGAAGTCTTCAAAAAAGCGATGTGTCCTTTTCCTGGCTGATCTATCGTCGCAGAAGACACCATATATGTGTCTCTCACCTTCTGTAAATACCAGCATGTTGCATGTCAATGCGATGACGGTCACAATCCCCTTATTTATCAGTTTGTCCAAGAAAAACGTGTCGGAAGATGCTAATGCTGAGAAGAACGTGACAGCGTTATCGGATAGTTACCCCAAAGGCAGGCTTTAGCTGTTTGTCTGAAGATCAGGAGAACAGGCTGAATAAATAAGCCCGTGGTGGCAATCGCGATTTCATTTCTGCAGTACGTGGAGTTTCCATCAAGGAATTGATCAGAGACGGATTATACATGTAACAGGGGATGGGTGTGTCAGTTTCTAGACGAAATGGCGTGCTTGATTTCTGTGGTATGAGATGGCGCGAAAGTTGGTAATATGGGGGGGGGGGG
>NMRB01000949.1:11716-30002 GCA_002633025.1 Notospermus geniculatus | reverse complement strand
TATTATTGATGTAAATATGGTGGTTAGGCCTACTTAATGTGATTCCTCTTGAACATCATTATCTGCCCGATCCTCAGCAGCATACAGTAAGTTTTCCAAGCAGTCCGGAATCATAATGGTTACATCCCATTACCCAGGCGATTAGGAGGCAGAGCTTTCGGTTCTTTACCTTTGGGCATATTGGAAGTAACCATTTCGGACGAACCCTTCTCTCATTATTCTTCTTGTGACCTTTGGACAAATTGCAGTCGCTCAATTTCGGAAAAAAATTCCGGTCTTTCATGGCCTTTGTCAGTGCTCCCAACGTGTCGCCCTCAGCATAATGCGTCAGTTTGAGTTTCGAAAGCTTTCTGAGACACCGCGAGTAGTCGAAAGAAGAGTTGTGTCGAGGAGACATCGCCTTGCCTCTTCCCCTTCTTTGATGGAAATCACAAAAGGCGATGTCATATAGCCGAGCTTGTCTCGGAGGCAGATGATACTGATTGCTGTAACTCAGCCTGGTATTCAACAAAGAGGACGAATGTAAATGCAAGACCAGGGGTAGTTTATCAGCTATTTCAATTTCTTCCATATTACCACCTTAATTGGAATATCATTCCTTTGTTTTATCACCTCAGGCAGGTCCTAAATCAACAACGACCAAGTATAATGGAGGTGATATGCGTATTGAATGTGGGAGATGATTGCTTGCCTTTGTGTTTGGATGTGGTGAATGTGTTGTCGGAACATGACTGAATAGTGAGAGTGTTGGCTTTATTCATCGGATGTGATAATTTGATCGGACAAATATTTCTCATTACAGGTGCTGTTGGCTTATTGCATGCAAATGATTTGCAAATGTTCTTCTTTTTCGCCTGTATCTTGGCCAGGTTCAGGTTTCACATTGGACAAAAACGAGTCAGATCCAATGACAGCAGACTTGTGTAGGTGGAAAATGCGATGATTTAATGATAATCAGCACAGTGGTAGTCGTTTTGCAGTGAGGAGGCAATGTTTAATTAGAGACGCACTGATTGAAACCGCCAGGAAATTAGTTTCTCTCAAACGATAATACAAATTGGTTATTGAATTATTCCATGTGATCAGACTATCTGCATTTTTGCTGCACCCACTGCTTCTTTGTTAAATTGATTTAAGGCTCCCGGCAAAGGCCAATATTAGCCAAATCAGCACACCACGTGCCTAAGCGATATGATTAAAACGTGTCTTTTCTCATGTTCCGTTCATGCAGTCCAATTTGTATAATAAATTACTTTATAATTCAATATGACAGGGTTATTAAAACTACCACCTTCTGCGATTAGATAAAGGGAAACGACTGACTAGTATTGACAACTAGCTTTAAGCCATGCGCACTTTTGCGGCAAAACTTAATGCGGTAGGGGTGTTTTTTAAAATCGACTGACCCGGCTGAATGACGAGTCACCAGCGTAGGGTCAGTCGACTTTAAAAACACACCTACCGCATTGAGTTTTGCCGCAAATGTGCGCTTGGCTTGCAGTGACAGCTTCATTTGTGATCAACGAATGTGCACTCTTAGCCAAAAAGGTTCTTTAGGGGTTCTTTGTGCCTCACCAGAGGAACCCCAAGGTTCTATATAGAACCTTCTGGAAAGAACCCGAAAGGGTTCCATATAGAACCTTTCTGTCGCCAAAGAACCCATAAAGGTTCCAGTTAGAACCCTTTTCTGAGGAAAAGGTTCTATCTGGAACCTCTAAAGGTTCTTAAACAACCCCAGGGTTCTTAAATCAGAGGGTTCTCCTGGTGTGGCACCAAAGAACCTTTTCGGCTAAGAGTGTGGGTTATGGTTTCCCCATTCGGAATATATTTGTACCCCTTCAAGCCATCTTTAATCGCTTGATTATATTTCCTCTTACTTGGTCTGTCGAGGAAAAGACACCTGATGACACGGCGGGAATTTCGATAAGGTGCACTTTACCGTCCCAATTCCAAAAAAAAAGTTTCATCTGTTGACAGCGACCCATAGCATCATGGATAATACATTTACAGTCATGGACATTTATAGTTTATCTATACACCTGAAACTGAATATTTCAAATACTACTGGACCAATTTTGACACGGTTTGTTACATATGAAAGGAAAACTTGTTGGTCATATTTCTGCACCAACATTTTGGAAATTTCGGAATATCAAAATTATGTCATAGCTCATCAGGAAAAAAACTTGAAAGTCAAAATTTTTATTTTCTAATTTTATTTTCATTTTTATACTAGTTCTGATAGAATGGAACTTTCTGAGGATTTTGGTCCTAGTTTCATCAAAATCTGTTGATTGGTTGCTGAGTTATGTGAGATTATCAAATATTTGATAATTTGAGATTTTCATGATTTATTACAAAATTCTGATGTCAGTAGAAAGAGCTGATCTCAAATGATAAAATTATGGATTTTTGGATGATTCGCATGAACTCTTTAGAATTTATGCTTATTTATCAAAATATCAACATGTTGATATTTCAATATTTCTGCCCAGTTAACGCCGAAAAGTTTCAAAATAGGGTAAACCTATAATCTGAGGTTAGCTTTATCTAATTGTATCAAAGTTTCTTGAAAAACTTGAAAATTTCAAATCAACATTATTTTGATATGAATCTCAAATATCTCAGCAACCACTCACCAGATTTTGACGAAACAAATTTCAAAATAAAATAAGCAAATAAAAATGTTGATTTTCAATTTTTTCTGATGAGCTATTACATAATTTTGATATTTTCCAATTTCAAAAATTTTGATGCAGATATGTGACCAAAAGGTTTTTCTTTTATATGCAACAAACTTGGTACAAAAAAATTGGTACGGTAGTATTATATTCAAGATATGATGTGTAGATAAACGCCAGTCAATGCCTGTACATGTATCACTGTATCATAGAAACTTTTCTGTTTGCCCCCTGTGAGATTAGCAAAGCATTTTTCGTTCCGCATCGGCAGAAGAAGTGTAAACTCAGCCTTCGCTGCGATGTATAAGCTAAAATACACCTAGTGAGCACTTTCTTAAATGGTGGTCTTTCTGATTTTCGACTCACCAAAATGACGGCCAATATGGATGACAATGGTCAGCTCAGTATTTTGGACGATGGCTTTCCTAAATTGGGCCACCGCCATTTAACTAAGTACTCACTGTAGTCTACCTGTCTTGTTTTCCCATTAGTCGCATGAAAGACACTCCTCTATACGACCACGACCTTTTTATCCCCTATGCCATCAGGCAACAGAATACTGTTACGTATCGGTCTGCATTATCTACTACGAGGCTACAAGAAGTCGTCGTTGTAACAAGTGACATCGTTAACGGCTTATAAAGAATTCCCGCCGTCATGTCCTGATGTGTAGTTAGTTAGCAATGACTTCCAGTAGTCTAGCTATCATTGTATTGTATTCCGATTTGCCAATGGTGAACGTATCGTGTTATAACCATCGGTTTCGGCTTTAGAGTCGTTGCTCCGTCAATTGGAACATTTCCATCTCCAGTGAGGTGTCATCAGGACGGCTGTTATCATCCTTGGAGGTTTCCTACCTAATAACTCGAACTGCTAATCGCGTTGCTCAGGAGACAAAAAGCCGCAATTTTGATGTTTCTCAATTGTACCAGCGACAGTGTCATTAATCAACTTACTGGTTTTTGAAATTTGTTCATTCCACTGTCATGACTGTCGGTCTTGCATTTTGCACGTTCACCGATACTGGTAAACGTCTCAAATAAAACCGTTCGAACGAATGCACACCCTTCCTCGGTCTTGAGACGTTGGACATGGCGAATCGCAAATACAAATATACAGTTACCAGAAGAACTACTTTTTTATTTCAGAGTGAATTTGAAAAGTAAACAACTGCCCCTGAATTTTTTTAAAGAACACGTCTTAGTTGTTTGGTAAATCCTGCTTTCTGGGTTATGGGGTGAGTGTTTTTTTTTGCGTGTACGTACAAGGTAAACTGATTTTCCTGTCCTCAGCAAAGTTCAGCCTAAGCTGCGTTTACCGGACACCCGGAATGAATACGGAATGCGGAAGCGGTATGTGCTATGCATTTTCGCATACAACATATCGCTTCCGCTTCCCGTACACCGCATTCCGGATGTCTGCTAACCGCAGCCTTACACGGTAGGTTCTAAACCTTGGAACCATGAAACCACCCAGGAAACTATGGAACCACCCAGAAAACCATGAAAATACCCAGGAACCACCCAAAATATCCTTATTCTTAAACATGAATATGAAATAGAAATCGAGTTTCTAAGGTAAAAGACATTGCTTCCTACCAGAATCGAACCCACGGACCCTCGCATAAGGCATAAGGCATTCTAAACATGACACGTCATTAGCTATTTTTCAATTGCTATGGAGGTAAAAAGCATGTATGATTATCATCAAGCACAGATGGTGTGTCACACCTTGGATGAGGCATACCATCCCAGTCCAACCATGGAGGTATATTATACCTCCATGGTCCAACACAACATGACTGTGCTGGTCTACTCTATTCTGTTCTATAACTTTATTCATGTAGTTTAGTACATAATAGTGCATTTGGTGCGAGAAAGGTGCAGACGTGCATAAAACATAAAGATACTAATGCATAATGCAAACATGCTGGTCTCAGTTATTTTATACTATTGATGGTGAACACTAGTGTAAACAAATCATAATTAGCCTTCTCAGAAAGATTAGCCTTCTCAATATAAACAACGAGGGGTCACTGACTGAGGTTCCCCGAAACCTAGCACATGTGGTCTCAGGCATTGAGATCATGCCAAGCTTCAGTCGCAGAGCTGACTTCAGAGTTGGCAAGGAGTCCGAACACCAGGCATTGCCAGGGTGCCCTGGATGATTAAGAATAAGATTGAATCTGCAGCCAGAGTCAAGAGCATCAAGAGTGCAATACCATGATGGCTGTCATCATAAAGACATTGATGTCTTTATGCTGTCATGTATTTAGGCCTAAAACAACTTGACCTGCGCGGCTATTTGTGAGGATTAAGGCCATGTCTAACAAGTACATGTACAAAGTACATGTACAAAGTAGTCCATCACTTCGTTTTGTCATTTCGTCATTTTGCTGTTTTGACAAAGCCGGATAAAAGTATAATTTTGGGTGGTTCCATATTTTCCTGGGTGGTTCCATAGTTTCCTGGGTGGTTTCATGGTTTCATGGGTGGTTTCATGGTTTCATCGTTCCAAGGTTTAGAACCTACCGCCTTACACGGCACATCCTTCTGATAGCTATGGAGACTGCATTTCACGTGCTTATTCCTATCTTGTACATATACCTCTAGCATCATCCAAAGACCTCTTATATAAACGAAAAAATGCTTTTGACCTTCGTCACTCATTTCCGTGCACAGTTCGGAGGCAATGACCAGTTGTAGTTATAGAAATCTTTACAACTGCTGCGTACGTGCATTGCGTCTTTTTTTATTCGTGAAGATCTGCAAGTCATATATCACATCGGGATTGTTATTCCAGATTCTATTAACTCACAGAATTTAATTAGGCCTATCTTTTCGGATTTTCGGATTTATATAGCGGCGCTATATAAATCCATCAAATAATAATAATAATAATAATAATTTTCGTCACCAGACTACAGTATATTGCCCGTAATGCACAAAACTGTAGTGGACGCTTGTAAAAACGACCTATACGTAGGCCTATACGATCTTTATCAAGTTCGCTGTAAATGCAACGTGCGTAATGTGTGTGAAGGGGTGACGAGTTATCGTACACTGTATTCGACTCCTGTTCTTGTGTGTTCTGGTGCAGAGAACGGTGTTCTGGAATGAGTCGAACAGCCGAGAACACGTTCGGGAACGTGTTCCTGTTCCCGAATCTCACACAACCTCGGTCGGTGGTGGGAACGGGAACAGTCGAGAAAAAAGATGGCGGATACTGGCGGCAGTTTTATATACATGTAGGCCTAGATACCCGTCAGATCCTAGTTTGATTATTCGAGGTTTACGATAAGCAGAAATAATAATTAGATATCCTAATTCTAAACAGAAAAGGTTTGAAGTATTCTTGAAAAAAGGGCTTTAGGCCGTCGTACTGACACCGGAAGTGAAACTACACGTATAGTAACTGGCCGTTATCCGTTCGAGACTCGAGAAAACGTTCCTGTGTTCTCGGCCTGTTCGGGTACAGTTGAGAACAGCGAGTCGAATACAGCCTAGTCCTATGATTCTTTATGTTCGCACGTATGACTGTTGACATTGTTGGGTTAGCAATGCATTTTTTTTGTTCTCATAGTACATGTACGGCGGTGATGTGTATGTTGACTGTTGTCATGGTGGAGGTGATTATTGAATGCAGACAATAGAGAATACTTCGTACATGTATGATGTGCGATTGTGGAGTTAGAGTGAATCAAGATATTCTGTTTGTTAAGTGGTGGGCAGTGTACACTTATTATGTTGAAAGCTTTTCGACACAAAAAGCAGTCATCCATTACCTTTTAGGGGCTTATGAGGTCATCAAAGCGTAATGAACACGCACATTCACCATCACATCTGATAGATCCGGTAGTTTTTTCAACTTTTTAGGTACCGTACTACATGTAGTTAAACATTTATGACAGCTGGAAACACGCACATGTACAAGGTGGAACAACAAATGACACTTATAGGCGCCTAACCGTGTATTATCACTGCAACCGAGGACGGGACTGCTATTCATATCTAAATTACACCACACTGTAAAAATCAACCGTTTTCATGGGTAGGACCCGTGGGTACACATACCAACATGAGAACACAAAACTCATTCCGAGTTGTATGTACCCGTATGATGGGCACAGCGGGCCCTTGGGAAATAGGCTTAAAAATTGGACAAGGAATTCACCCATTGCCATGGATACGCTGAACCTATTTCTTTTTACAGTGAACATGTACATGTAGGCTATACGTCTTCTTCGGGGGTAGAGTTTCCTGACGATAGCGCTGCGCAACTCGCATATTTTAATCAGGAGGGTGCATTTTAATTTTTATAATCGAATGAGGCGAAAAAGGCCCCTCCAAAACGGCTCAAATCCTGGGGTCCACTGATCTCACTGTAGGACCACGCACGTGCACGTGTGCATCATCACGTGTATCCTGTGCAAGGCCGCCATATTGGGTGTGGCCATGATATTGATCATACTCGGAGTCCTGCCTAAATAACCACCGAGAACATCTGTATTTCGTCTCGAAATCTCGACCCGCTGCATGCGTTTATCGAAATCTATCTGTCAATCATTAATTTGCGATAACTTTTCCAGCACTTGATCAAATTTTTACGTTTCTTCCGAGCCACTGGCCATTCTGCGACTGTACGGGTGCGTACAAATTCGGAGAACGCCATATGGTGGCGACACCATACCAGCATTGATTCTCGTGACAACCAACCCTTCCTCGTCAATCATTGCTTTTATGAAGCGGCGAGGTGACCAACAACTGAGTTATATGCGCCATCAACTCTTCAGAAACTCGTATGAATATTCGGCGTTCGGAAGTAAACTCGTATCATGAATAATGGAAATTCAGCAAAAAGGACCACTTTACCGCCTTTTCAAATCCATGTTACGAGCCGACAAGTAAAAAGTCATAATGCAGTATAAGTATCATATTACAGTTCTTGCTTTCCTGAAGTGCTTCTCACATTGATATCAATTATTAAATGAGTGTAAAATCCTTTAGAAAAGAATGGTAATCGAAGCAAATATGCATTCTGCTATAAACATCTCATGTAATGGGTCATGATTTCGTTCTTCTGGGGAAAATGAATCTTTCAGCGGGACGCAAAAAAGTCCGCCAAGTCCTCCCATCACGAGGCTCATTCCCACTTCACCCGTTTGCTACTTAGTTAACCCCTCTCATCGAGAACTCGACAGAAAATCAGAAGACATGCAAAATAATTCGAATTAAAGGTGGTTGGGAGGCAGTTCGGCAGCAGTAGGCTTAAAGTGCAAAATTGCGGCAATCGTGATAAATAAATCTTGACTACCAAGGGTTGTGACATCGCTCCGCCCTCCGACTACGCTCAGACAAACCCTTGACGAAGTTCGCTGTGGGAAGCTGTTTCCAACCGGATGTTCCTGTTTGTGGACACAGGCTCCCGCTGTTAGTTTCATAACAACTGTTTTTCATAATATGTCGTTAACATTTGCAATAAATTTGAACATTTTTAAATGCCACGTCAGTCTTTCTGTACATCTACCTTCTCTGTTTTTAAAGAAATCGTTATTTTTGTTCAACACCATAGCTCATGCGAGTGATGGGTAAATCGCAATTGAGAGAATGGCTGGACAACTTGTGACATCATCGTCCCCAATACTTTCCAACCACAAAATACACAGCGGTTGGTTTAATAGGCCTGTTGCCAACCTCGGAGCGTGCGGATTGGCTAACAAGTGTCCTGATTGGTGCACGGCAACTCGGGCTGCGGGGGAAACACAAATCAGGGCGAAGTTCTCCATGGGTTTGTGCGTACGAAGTTTGAGGTAGTACAGACATATGGCAGCCATGATGGATAATAAATATGGCGCACTAATTGTTCATGCACGAAACTTCTGTTGGTGATCGTTCATTGAAAAGGAAATCCTTCGGATTCGTTTATCTCACAGCGTTTGTAGAGTGAAGCTACGTAATACGCAAATTACAGTGCCAACTTAATTCAATCATCGTAATTGCATAAGAATTGTGCATCTAATTCTATAAATCAAGGAAGAGTTGCGATTATTTGAGAACAAAGTCTGTGCCTTAATTACTAGAGGAACCTCCATGTTGTCGTGCAAACAAACAAGCAGATGCAAAACGTTTGGAAGCCAACTGGTATTAGGGTGGTTTAGAAATCAAACAATAAACGTAAACGGAGAACTTTATCTTTGTAGCGAAAATGCAATATAGAATCTCGTTAATGTGTACATGTAGTATGAAAAATAACGTTGTCGTAAAGTTTGCGTGTATCGTTTGATTTCTAAATCTCCCTATTTAAATGTGTGTGGATCTGTAAACGGTCCTTGTAAGCTGGCCTACACTCCTCGGAAAATATATCATCAGTAATGAATATGACAAATGGGCACCAACATTTTTTCCAAGTTCGAAATAGTAATTAAAGTTTTCATCTGGATATACCTCTTAATATGTACTCCTGAAATGATACTTTAAAATTCCTGTAACAATACTTTACATTTTGTTATTAAAAGCCACGTCCTGTTCCTGATCCAGTCCGATCTTGAGTTCTGTTTACTTCCCTGTCAGTATGTGACAGCACTGGGAGTTCAAGTAGTGAACACCATCCTACTAAGATTGATGCTTGATGTAATGTACAGTACGTGTACATGCGTAACGAAAAATATGTGCATTTTTATGAGGAAATGGAAACACTCATCTGAAAATACCACATCAGCAATGAATACGACAATTCTGAACAAACATTTTTTTCCTAGTTTGAAATACTAATCAGAGTTTTACCCCCTATACTTTTTACTTCTGGATGATACTTTAAACTCTCTTGTAACAATACTTTACTCTTGTTATTAAAACCAGTCACATTCCAAATCCACCCAATTTTTGAGTTGTATTTACTTAAGTGAGGGTTCTGCGAGTTCAAGTGGTAATTAAATTACCCCTGTTTGCACTACACGATTAGAATTGGGGAATGGGGAATCCGCGTGACAAACTGGAATAATAGATGGCGCAGCGAGTATAAGACCCGAGTGACGTATACTGACGTCACTTTTTTAGCTGTTGACGTCGCGCCGTCAAAAAAACTGAGTACATTTTTATGCACAATTTCCCGGGATTTTCCCCAAAAGACGTTGTCAATATTGGCATTATGTGGCATTTCTGAAAAAAAACAAAGCAGTGATATAAGGAGAACTTTGAAAATGAAACAGGGCTGTGTAGTTTAATCAAAATCGAACCAAACAGAGTGGTTTATTTTGGAGCAAGAGGTAAATTAAATGGAAATGCTGTTAGAAAATAGGAAATTATGGGTCTTACACTAAAAGCGCCACANTACTCTAACCTCTTAGATGTAAGACCGGTTCATTAACTTGGTTCAAGACCGCCTCCAATTATTATGCAGTGAGAAGGGAACATGCATTGCTCTCTGATTGGCCAGATATTGTGTTGGCCAAGTCATGAACTTCTGCTTGCTCATTCAAGACATATTGTTTGGGTTGACGTGGCTCTTTTATAGGAAAATGGGGTTCCTGATGCAAGAAATTTGAAGAAACTGACCACAGTTGTGACCTTGATGGCACATCTTACGTCACCAAGCTGTACAATTACCAATGACACACAATGGGGTGCAGGAGACGGTGGCACGCATTACATCAGTGATCCTCAACTCACACTATTACATGGCGAACTGAGTGTGTCACGACCTGGTGATCACTGCCCAAAACACAATACCCTCAAAAAGATCATAAATAGTGGGAGGTCCTAGGCCTTGACTGGAATATTTGGAACTGGTTTTACATCTAAGAGGTTAGAGTATATCATCAGTAATGAATATGACAAATGGGCACCAACATTTTTTCCCAGTTCGAAATAGTAATTAAAGTTTTCATCTGGATATACCTCTTACTCCTGAAATGATACTTTAAAATTCCTGTAACAATACTTTACATTTTGTTATTAAAACCCACGTCCTGTTCCTGATCCAGTCCGATCTTGAGTTCTGTTTACTTCCCTGTCAGTATGTGACAGTACTGGGAGTTCAAGTAGTGAACACCATCCTACTAAGGTTGATGCTTGATGTAATGTACAGTACGTGTACATGCGTAACGAAAAATATGTGCATTTTTATGAGGAAATGGAAACACTCATCTGAAAATACCACATCAGCAATGAATACGACAATTCTGAACAAACATGTTTTTCCTAGTTTGAAATACTAATCAGAGTTTTATCCCACTATACTTTTTACTTCTGGATGATACTTTAAACTCTCTTGTAACAATACTTTACTCTTGTTATTAAAACCAGTCACATTCCAAATCCACCCAATTTTTGAGTTGTATTTACTTAAGTGAGGGTTCTGCGAGTTCAAGTGGTAATTAAATTACCCCTGTTCGCACTACACGATTTGATTTTGGGAGTGGGGAACCCGCGTGACAAACTGGAATAATAGATGGCGCAGCGAGTATGACCCGAGTGACGTATACTGACGTCACTTTTTTAGCTGTTGACGTCGCGCCGTCAAAAAACTGTAAAGTTATATGCACAATTTCCCGGGATTTTCCCCAAAAGACGTTGTCAATATTGGCATTATGTGGCATTTCTGAAAAAAAACAAAGCAGTGATATAAGGAGAACCTTGAAAATGAAACAGTGCTGTGTAGTTTAATCAAAATCGAACCAAACAGAGTGGTTTATTTTGGAGCAAGAGGTACATTAAATGGAAATACTGTTAGAAAATAGGAAATTATGGGTCTTACACTGAAAGCGCCACATCGTGGCGTTAGTTCGCGGGTTTCTCATTGGACGCGTATTTCATCACGAGTCGAGACTTCGAACGTACTTTAGAATGTGTCAAGAATAGTCAAAACGACCCTCGGCTAACATTGCTTTATTCAAATAGTGATGCATTCATTTCTTGTCGATTACAAATGAAAGACGGAATACTCTAGCGTCCGATTGTAGGCGAGTTGCCTGCAGTCGTGGCAGAAGTCGTGAATAAATTCTGTCTGAAGTGGAATGAAGTCTCGCAGAGCACTTTCTGGTAAGAAGTGAAAAGCCCCATAATCAGACTCACGTCTCAACATCCAGGAAATCAATCCAAACCCTTGAAGCGTCTTCTACTAACAGACTGTGTTAATAGCAACGTTCTAAAGGAAAAGAACCTGATCATGAATTATGAACTAAAAGGACTATGATCAGCTCGATAGACATCGGAATACTAATCTAGACATTAGACCATAGATCAAACGTAGCGCCATCGGCAAAACTAGGATTTGTCTTTGCTTCTCATCCAACCCGTGGCATTGCTACAACAAGTGTATGAACAAGGAGAGATCAGACTACAGAGTCTCTCATGTAAAACTTCACCATTTGGTTTGAGTGTCCGTGGGTGTGTTTCAAAATTGGTCACCCAAAAAAAATGGGGCAAAATTTAACTTTGAAATGATCACAAAGGTTTGTGCCGTTTAATATAGATCTTTAACTAGTTTCCCCATCTGGGATGTACAGTGTACACTGATTTTCCAAAAATCAAATGTAGTATATGATTAATATAGATCTTTAACTACAGTATTAGTTTCCCCATCTGGGATGTACAGTGTACACTCATTTGAAGGAGGGCATCAAAAAATATTGAGCTTACCAGCAAAATCTATCGTTCCGTCCGACACCAAAAACTACTTTCTACTGTCAGACTTTAAAGGGCTAATAGATCAATTAGTTTGCAGTGCCATAATTTAGAGCTCCATGATACCTAGATCTGACATGAATATTGTACATGTATGAGTTTCAAGAAACAGCCTTTCAGCAGTATAGACAAAAGAATGGTGAACATTTTCTGGTGTCGGACGGAACACTTTTTGAAACACACCCACGTGGTGTGCTCCCTCAAATTGAGTACAGAACCTCCTTCCTGTGGAGTTAATAGACTGTGACACCTCCTTTCACACCTGCTTACTGACGCACAATGATAAAAAATCCCACCAAGAAAGGTTCCTAGCGAAAGTTGGGATTTATCATTGTGCGTCAGTAAGCAGGTGTGAAAGGAATCCAAGTCCCCCTGGAATCCAAGTCCGGTCTTATTGTTCAGCGAGGGATTACATGTATAATATATGGCTAGAGAGACCATGACCATTCCAGCAAACCTTACAATAGCGGGCTATTGTTTGGCGGATCTACATTCCTAGGACGCTGATTTCTGTCACACCTGGGATAGGCTACCTTGATTTCGGAAAACATCCATCAGTACCGCCCCGATTTTCATCATCGTAGCGAGGTTTTCACTGTACTCTGATGTACGAAACTCGTTTGGTTCGAGCAGTGTTAGCAACTGAAGCTGTCTATTCTGGCCGATAGCCATTGTATTCAAATCAAATGGTCATGCTGGTGTAGAATTACATTGTAAAAAGAAACAAGCAAGCATGGTAAAAAGATTGTAATGGTGAACGCTAAACGGTAGGCGGCAGCTGAATAACCAACGTACATTAACATTCAGACCCCATTAACTTACATGTTCGATCGTTTGTCTTTATAACCGAGAGAAATGGATAACAAACATAAAAAAACGTGGCATATCGTTAATAATGCACAGTTGATCCGTAATAACAAGAAGCGAATACATTACTTTTGTGTAACAGATGGTCATTTGACATGGGTGTCAGATGCACTGTTCGTATAAGGTGAACGCCCTCGTCGTTGTCATCAGAAAGGTGGTTTAATTAAAATATTCATTGACGGTCTATTTGAACTTGGAACTTGTAATGAATGTCTCTGCCGATTAAAATTAAAATCGCTTCATATATTGTATCCACCTAGTACTGATAGATAAAAACAGTTAATTTCAATTTTTTTTCGGTGAACTAATTGCATGTTCATGTCTGGGAGTATCTCATCAAGTCAAAGTTAATAACGAGACAGTATGGAGATAAGCGAGAGGTTGAGAAACCGCTCCGTTAACGTTAACACTAACACTAACGCTATTTCTGACGTACATGTACACTTGCAATGTAAAAAATAACGTTAGCGTTAGTGTTACCGTTAACGGACCGATTTCGTAAAAATAATGTATCACGACTTCATTGTTTAATATATTCAATGTTTGTAAACATGGATGTTTATATTATGTTATTTTGGACGATTGGGACATGCCAACCCACCAAAAATGAATACTTTTGAAATCAACAGAATTTCTAGAGGGGCATGCTACCAATAAATTACTCTTAAGACCTACCTAGAAAGACTGGATATAAACAAACAAATATGTAAATAAACAATGAATTTCGTGCCCCGCGAAAATACCGGTGATACATTATAAACATTCTAAACGTCAAAAGGTTTACTTTGGTTAATTTACGGTTTGTCAGAAAAGCCGATGGTTAAACCGAGGTTTACCTTAACTATCGTTTAAAAAATTGGCCCTAAGTGTCACTAAAGTACGTTTAAATCATCTGGCCCCCGATGGGAGGACCCTTTGGGTGTCAGGCAGACCTTGGTATTGTTGGTGAAGTCTGGCTATTGAAATGCGTTTTATTGACAGGACACTTCCAGCCAATCCCATGCACCACCATGCGTGTGTTAATTTCGAATCAAGGCCTAGTTGCATGTTCTATTTCGAACCAATGTTCAGTTGGTTAGAAAACAATGTGCGTTGGACCGTTTAGACTAACTCTAAATTCATTGTTGTCGGTTACTAGGGGTTGCACTGACATACGCCCATCGGGGTCCAGATGATTTAAACGTACTTTAGTGGTTAAAAGTAAACTATCAAATGAAAGTGACAGCTGGGCCGTGATCAATCTCCCACGCAGAAGACGTCCATTGTATAGGACCTGGTTAGCTGTGTTGCACTTACTTTCTGTGAAGCTAACTGTTTGATAACAACAGTAAAGTAATCGAAGCCATACAATAACAAGCTGATTTGCTGATTCTTTAATTACGCATTCGTGAACGAAGACGGTCTCCTTTTAATTCTGAGATGGAACTGATGTTATATCCACCACACATTTCAAAGGCTCGAGCGAAGAAATGACAAAAAGTGCGCTCATGGAATGTCTTCGGGTCGTTCATCTACGCAGTTGAACTGCCTCAGGAATCTGAGATATTCCCTCCGCTTATTGTCATTCTTTTACATTCGTATTTAAAGCGCTGCGGCGAATGGATGGACATGTGGGGTGTAAATTGTATCGGATGCGCAGAAACGTCGCTGAATCTTTCATAAGTAGAAGCAGCTTATTTGAATGACTTAAAGAAATGATGGAACTAGTCCATGTCCTTATGTCGGTTTGTGTTAACATCATGAAATTAAAAAAATGCCATTGCCCGCCCATATCTGGAAAGCGTCCCCTAGCGACCGACATCTTTGGCTCTGGCCTGTTTCTCTCACAGACATTTTAGAAGAAGCAAACCTGCATGAGGTCGGCCCATTTAGTTGCCTCCAGAATGAGTGTCTTGTCACCAGTTTTGCTTGCAATTTTTGGGAGCTAGGCGCGTTTTTGTAGAGACATCAGCAATTCATGTTACACAATGTGCACATTTCAAATTAATCCGGGCGCGAAAGGGTTAAGTGCAGGGTCTGGCTTCGCGAAAACGTGTACTCATGTAATGCGACGTTATCTTGGGCGTTTCTGAAAATTCGTCGGATCATTTTGCCATTTGGTTACAGATCATCACAAATCAAATTTCCAGTCAACATGACCAGAGAAAACACGTCGTCGGCCTGGTACATCGTGATGTCACACATATCCATTTAGCGGGTCATTCTCTTGGGATGTTTATCATCGTCGTATTTTCCATCTGAGGTCAACGAGCGGAATCAATTTGACGATTGCCAATCGGTGAATTGGACTCGCTGCGGTACTCAATTCATTACACAAGAACCTGTTGCGAGTCAGACTTTTTCAATATAATAAATGGAGTAACGCTTACGTGTGATTGAAAAACTGGTTCATTGCGTGTACGTCGAGACGCTTGTGAATGTTTGTTTTTCGCTGCGAATTTGGGCATAGGCTCCTAGGAGAACAGGCAAGCAGGGTCCATACCATTTTCTGAAAAGAATGTCATTTAGAAGTCGTCAGTTTTCATTGATTGCCTGTTTGTTTAACTTTCTAGCTGTTGGCGTGGTTAGTGGCCGTCTCAAAATTATATTGATGCCAAAAAAGACGAAGTGACTTCATCTCTTGCCTGACCCCCCCCCCCCCCGAAAAGATGACGTGGGCACTTGACATTGGCTTCATCCATGTAGGGACGTTAGGCATGGAAAGATTATAAAGAAAAGCATGTGAAGACACTAGTAAACCAAGAAAGCAATATTTATTTCAGGTAAAATCTATTCTCCTGTAAAAAAGAGTGATGCCAATTTTTTCAAAAAAGATGAAGTGGGCTTCCCCAAATCGAGAACACCCTCCCCCCAGACGAACTCACTTCGTCTTTTTTTGCATCAAGACAATTTTGAGACGGCCCCTAAAGCGTCATAATAAATCGTTTAGACCAGCTGGTATTTTTTTGTTAAACGAAAGTTTTGAATACCGACCAGGTCCCAAACTATCCTGTCTTCTTTTGTACGGGCTGCTTTATTGAAGCTCGTCATCTAGATGAATTGTCAAGTAATGATGATGACATTCATTGTGACAGTAATGGTACGAAGAGTTTGATGTAGTTTCAATCAGAGGCAGATATTCTAATGGAGATGAAGGGAGTTCTTCCTCTATTATGGATTCATTTGCACCATTTTTTGATTTTGAATGTCATTTCGTAACAATCAACACCTACATTTATGGGGAATGTTCCCCGTGATTGCAGCAGTATGCCGCAGTAAATCTTTTCTACATGGTTAGCTCCCTAAAGACACAATCAAATCTAATTTAGAAAAGTTCTTGTGGCTTTTCTTTAGCTGGTTAACTTCATTTTGTGGAAGTTCTGTGAGTGCCTATTTACAGTAGAATGCATATGCCATTATTTCAACGTTTGAATGCCGAGGGGAACCATGCTATGAATGCACCCATCTTAACGCTTGCTTTGGGTCTAAGGAGTAAAGCCTGTTGCCTTGGCGACAACCAACGCTAAATGCTGTTATCATGGGTGAGATCGGAAATGGATCATAAATCATCGCTCGAAATTCTGTACACAAGAATATTGAATTTTAAGGACTTTCATAAAGTAAGCTTCATTCTGTTCGATGCATGTTGATTTGAAGTTGTTTTTCTTAATCTATTATTTTGGCTTGAAGTCTCAAGAACGAAAATGACAACAGACTGTCGCCACAATTTCTTTTCGCATCCCATTTATTCTTAACCGAACCAGCGGGAACCGGAAGACAAAGTTCTACTGACAGAGGGGTGTCTAAAAGTCAATTTCAGAATTCTGATTTACCACATCAATTGCATTAGAATATGATTTTCCAATGCATATTATCGGCCTAAAATATTTCTGTGTTTGATACTTTATCATCCATGGCAGCAATATTTAATACATGTTTATGGTGGACGTGTTATTCAGGTGGCAGGGATATTATGCCCAAAAAAACGCCGTGAATTTTTGGTTTCTCATTCATCAGGACAGTTACTGAAGGTCAAGTCAGAATCTATGCTCCTCGTTCTGTGTCCTTGTCCTGTCAGAAAAACGTCACGGGAAAATTCTTACTCTCCATTCCAGTTTCGAGTGGCGCGAGGTTTACCAACGATAGCTCGGCAACGGCTGGGTCAAATTTGACACACTATACATCAATTGATTTGTCTTTTTTGCCGCTACAGCCATCATCACTGTCATTTTCCCTATAAACATGACAGAAAAAAGTCCTTTCACCAATCAAAGTTCGTATTTACGGTCGAAATGGCGGCCATTTTGAAATGACACAATGCATCGCGCACGTGTAAACTGCACTGAACACCATGGCGAAATGAACTGAGTTTTGAGAAAGGGATCCGTTATGTCGGCCTTACGCGAAAAATGAATATAGCAGAAAGATACCGGCAAGAAAGACAAGTCGATTGACGTATGTTTCGTCAAATTTGACCCAGCCGTTGCGGAACTATCGTTGATAAACCTCGCGCCACTGGGAAGTGGAATGGAGAGTAGTAGCTTTAGAACAATGGCGAATAATTCGCCCACAAAAATTTCCTTACATCAAAAATGTAGTAATCTTCGTATATCCGAAGCGTTTGAGGTTGCAGCTGAGAGAGGAATTTATTAGTTACTTTTGATAACCTTGCGACTAGAAATGAAGTGCAGTTTGTTTGAGAACGGTTCACATTCTACACTTTTGTCTGGCAAAGGATTTTGTACGATTAATCATTTGACTGTTTGAAGTAACGGTGTAGGTCATGAGTATCATATACACTGGTGGATAGAAATATTAAGACACTTTCCAGATTCTAAGTCATTTTCCTCTTTTGCCTTCCTTTTTGTCTCTAACCACTGGTTACTTTTCTTATTAATCAGATAATTTTTCCTTGGCAAGTGGGTTATATAATCCCATGAAATTACACAAGTCAAAGGCTATTCGCATGGGTTTGCTGATATATGAATAACAATGACAATCATGATGTGCTTCGTCCATTCTTGTCCCCTCCCATAGCTTTAGTCTTTGAATTTGAGAGGTTTGAATGGCACCTTC
>NMRB01000949.1:0-11048 GCA_002633025.1 Notospermus geniculatus | reverse complement strand
AAAATTTTTCAAGCTTCGGTTATGACAAAATGCTTGTCTTTCATGATAAATTCCCACCGTCAATTCACTTTAATTTTCAATTACATGTAAGTGTTAATTACTGGCACCCAGACAAATCAGTTATCACCACACCATGAGCATTCACCACGTCACTGGGAATCTAATCAACATAATAGAGTACAAGCTCGCTCCATACAATACATACAGCGATAGGTTCCCAGTGACGTGGTGAATACTCCATGGTGTGGTGATGACTGATTTGTCTGGGTGCCAGTAATTAACACTTCTAATTGAAAAAGTGAATTGACGGTGGGAATTTATCATGAAAGACTAGCATTTTGTAATAACCGAAGCTTGAAAAATTTTTCCTAGTCCCTTTAAGGGTCTTGGTCTCTCTAGAGACCAATTCAATGGTGCCGCTTAATCCGTAAATGTATTTTTGGGGGACATCACATATCGGGGGACACTAGCTTCTTTTACACCGTTGTAGTAGAATCTAATGTCCCCCGTTATGTGATGTCCCCCAACAATACATTTACGGATTAAGCGGCACCATTGAATTGGACTCTAGAGAGACCAAGACCCTTAATCCTGTGACAAACAATGCAGGGGGACATCAGGCGGGTGGGGACATTAAGAAAATTGCGCCCGCCATGGAGGGGGACAGACCGAAATGTCACCCCGAGAAAACATTGTTGACCGAGGCCGTGTAAATGTATGTGTCACAACCCGTCTCTGCGGCTGTGCCCGGCAGCGGCGGAATGCGTGAAGACGACAGATCATGGTCAACCAGGATTTGAAAAAAAATCCCTTGCTAAAAAGCTGTGGCTGTGCTAGTCTAGGCCTAAGTGAGTTAAATGACAAAGGAAAGGTGGTAATATTCTTCCAAATGTGACAAAGTATCATTTCGTTAGGCCTACATTGCGTAAGAGTAATGTTAAACTTGGCAGTCCACTCCAAGTGCCTTGCGCTGCTGCGATTGAACTTGGTTGCCAGGCGCTGACATCAACACGGGCTGTGCGGACCGGTAGGCCTAGAATTTGTGACTGTTGAACATGCTATTCCCTGTATTCCACTCAACCTTTTTCATGTATTCGTGCTAAACATGCTGATACTACGCCAATCGACACCAGAATATGATTTAATCGGAGCTCGATAGCCTAATATGCGACTTCAAATATTCGAAGCGGTCAACGAAAAAAACGCCCGCCATTTTGTTTTCCGTGAGCGGTGGACATTGCATCTTGAGCGGGAGACATTGAAAAATGTTCACCGCTCACGTGACGCGTCTCGGCCAATCATATTCACGGATTCTCTCTTGAGGTACGATATTAGATTTTATCACACCTGGTTTACATCATGTACATAGAGGTACGGTATACGGACACGCGGGCGAACGAAAGTTTCATGGTCATGAACACTTTAGCCTATTAGGCCACTGTTCGCCTGCCTGTCCGCATCTCCGTGTGCAAACCCGGCCTAAAGCCAAGCGCACATTTGCGGCAAAACTCAATGCGGTAGGGATGTTTTTAAAGTCAACTGACCAA
The DNA here is from genome assembly GCA_002633025.1 of Notospermus geniculatus. Taxonomy (NCBI): domain Eukaryota; kingdom Metazoa; phylum Nemertea; class Pilidiophora; order Heteronemertea; family Lineidae; genus Notospermus; species Notospermus geniculatus. Next base: position 9,501 of record NMRB01000949.1, on the reverse strand, counting down.
CGCTGTTGACTCGTCATTCAGCCGGGTCAGTCAATTTTAAAAACATCCCTACCGCATTGAGTTTTGCCCCAAATGTGCACTTGGCCTTAAGCGGGGTTCATTGTCACACGGATGCGGCCCGTTTTCAGTTCGTTTGTCCCTAGTTTTCCGGAGACGACAACGCAAAAGTCAATTTGGTCGATTTTTTACGGATTCGGACAAAATCCGTCTGCCAATGAACCCCGCTTTTATAGGCCGACGACAACGTTTAACGATGATTCATCTGATTGTTCAAGTAGGCTTTTAATGGAAGGAATCATCACTCAACGATGTCGGATGCTAACCGGGCCGTTATGAAAACTCACTATTGACATCCGTCCTACACAACCACATGAAAAGCACCTTTCGACCAACGCCAATGGCACTCAAGACACTCCGGGAGAAATTTCTTGCATGTCTCACGAACCATCATTACCATGTCGACAGGGCAAACCTTCTAAACAGAAAAAGAAAACGTGAAGATGTCCATCTCGACACTCGCTTATTGCTGCGATCAATGTGGCCCGTCTTGAAAACGTGACCACTTAAGTCATTGATCGGCAGCGGTCAAGGAGTCTTTTTCAAATCCGAATCTAATGTACAGAGGCACGTTCGTCACACTACCAACCGTCCAGACATGGCACTTGTGGACCAGTACGTTACGGCCATATTTTTTTATTTTTTTCCTTTTTGCCGCCGTTTTACAACGGACCTCGCACGTGGAGGCATGTCTTTTTGGACGCTTTCTGTCTGAAGGAGAAAAGAAAAATCTAAGTGTTGGAGCCGACAGTACGCTATTTTTGTGCTGGAACAATTGTTCTTCACTCAAATGAATGTTCTTGTTTTTTCTTTTTTGTTTAAAATGCGGATTTATCAAACGTGCTGTACAGTACAGTACAATTTACGCTACAGTAACGTCGGCGAAAGTTAGCACTTCCTGAATTAATATACTGTACACAGAAAAAAGAAATCAACTCGAGTGGAGACTCAAAGTCTCACTATGGGGACAAAATGGTTTGAAATACCTTTTGTCTCAAAATGAAACGGAAAATATTGTGGGCCGAGAGACTGACAGTCTCATTCTGAGATCACTCAACTCAGATTGAGATGTTATTGTCTCGAGCCGAAATATTTTCATTTTGTCCCCATAGTGAGATCTGAGTCTCCACTCGAGTTGATTTCTCTTTTCTGTGTATGGCTTTAAAGCTGAACTGCATGAAGAAAAACGCCACAGCGCCGTAGTATGCTGGTCGAGTCTACAGACGTGCAAACGCCCATCGGAGTATACCTCCAGAACATGATAGACTGCCGGCCTGTTGGGGCAGCGCCACCGTATTCAATATCAGGCTTTCAATCGAGACACACAGAGAGGTGTCCGAGTGACCGAGCCTGATAGACTAGTTCCTTATGGAAGCTGAGTATGAGGTTTGTCATACAGTTCAGCTTTAAGCACGAACGCCTACTGAAAAGGTCAGGCCTACCGTCGAAATCGACAGCGATGACTGTAGACAAATCTGTTAATTACATGCAGTACATGAATGTGATTTACGACAGGGGCAAAACAAAAGGACTATGTCGAGCTCAACACGTGTATCGCGTCATGCAGCCGTTTATCGTAGGCCGGAGTGGACAAAAGTCTCCATTTAGGTATCATACCTAAATAGAATTAGGTACCATACCTAAATCAACCAACCACATGCCAGGAATTAGGTATCATACCTAAATCGATTTAAGTATCATACCTAAATCGACCAATAACAGGCCAGGAATTAGGTACCATACCTAAATCGATTTAGGTATGGTACTTAAATCGATTTAGGTATGGTACCTAAATCGATTTAGGTATGATACCTAATTCCTGGCCTGCTATTGGTCGATTTAGGTATGGTACTTAAATCGATTTAGGTATGATACCTAATTCCTGGCATGTGGTTGGTTGATTTAGGTATAGTACCTAATTCTATTTAGGTATGATACCTAAATGGAGACTTTTGTCCACTCCGGCCTACGATAGCCGTTCATCAATAGCGCCTTTTTATTTCACCAATCTATCATGCTTTAATTGCATTTCGATGATATCACCGATTCCAGCATCATCATTTTCAAACCATCGTTGAGAGAAAATGAAGGTGTTTTTTTTCCAAAAAATGCGTTCAATCCATTCTATAACCCCACATGTTTCAACTCACAGGTGTTCAAGTATTTCGCCAGTTAAAGCGCATGACGCAAGCTGTTTGCACTGAAGCGGAGACTACCCACCATGTAAAAACTTAATTACCGCAAATTGAATTTATTCATTGGAATTTAATTGCCCAATATCTTAATTAATTAAACGAGAAAAAAATCGGTCACGACATTCTCATTGGCTGCTTCCCCTTGCGAAGGAGACCGTTTGTGATTTAATTAAAAGATGAAGTGCATGTACTGTACTGTGGTTGGCGCGTTTGTTGCTTGACATCACCAACAGCAGAACATGGCGGATTATGACCGCTGGATGTCGTTGATAATGCATAAGGTAAGATATTTCCGAAGGTTACAGAAATTTGAGGAGGTGATATCACAGTTTTACCCGATTAACCAATTCCCAAGTCTCTCGGATCTTGTTACAGTGCTTTTCACATACAAAATTAGCACATGACAAGGTCATGATGATTTGGGGTTATGCTTAGAGCAATGTAGCGCTGTTCTGATCTTGATGTTGAAATTGTGCCCAAATGATAAGAGTACATGCACTTCATCTTTTAATTAAATCACAAACGGTCTCCTTCGCAAGGGGAAGCAGCCAATGAGAATGTCGTGACCGATTTTTTTCTCGTTTAATTAATAAAGGATAATCAGGGGGCGTCGGTTCTGATTAGAATTAGGAAATGGCCATGTGTCATGAACTGGTCATACTAATAAGGTGAAGCCGTTGGAGGTAGCGCAACATTTTCAGATTCAAACATTCATAAAGTCACTAAAACAACCTGTACACGGTTGATTTTGTTGTCATTTTGAAGTTAAAATAAGTCTAGTTTAATGTCCAAAAAACAAAAAATTAAAAATATTCAGCTAAAATTAGAAAATCTAAGTGTGAAACATGTGTAGAAGTAGTGTCAATAAGAAAATAAAATAAACATTGGCTGAAGTTCTAATGATGTATTCCTTAAGGTGGCGGGGGAGATAGTGAACGCATCCAATTGAGGTCCGTTTTGAAATTGAATTGCACGAATGTGTTACGACCGAAGTTTATTTTTCGGTTTGTGTTAACATCATGAAATTAAAAAAATGCCATTGCCCGCCCATATCTGGAAAGCGTCCCCTAGCGACCGACATCTCTGGCTCTGGCCTGTTTCTCTCACAGACATTTTAGAAGAAGCAAACCTGCATGAGATCGTGCCCATTTAGTTGCCTCCAGAATGAGTGTCTTGTCACCAGTTTTGGTTGCAATTTTTGGGAGCTAGGCGCGTTTTTGTAGAGACATCAGCAATTCATGTTACACAATGTTCACATTTCAAATTAATCCGGGCGCGAAAGGGTTAAGTGCAGGGTCTGGCTTCGCGAAAATGTGTACTCATGTAACGCGACGTTACTTGGGTGTTTCTGAAAATTCACTGGATCATTTTGCCATTTGGGTACAGATCATCACAAATCAAATTTCCAGTCAACATGACCAGAGAAAACACGTCGTCGGCCTGGTACATCGTGATGTCACACAGATCCATTTAGCGGGTCATTCTCTTGGGATGTTTATCATCGTCGTATTTTCCATCTGAGGTCAACGAGCGGAATCAATTTGACGATTGCCAATCGGTGAATTGGACTCGCTGCGGGACTCAATTCATTACACAAGAACCTGTTGCGAGTCAGACTTTTTCAATATAATAAATGGAGTAACGCTTACGTGTGATTGAAAAACTGGTTCATTGCGTGTACGTATAGAGACGCTTACGAATGTTTGTTTTTCGCCGCGAATTTGGGCATAGGCTCCTAGGAGAACAGGCAAGCAGGGTCCATACCATTTTCTGAAAAGAATGTCATTTAAAAGTCGTCAGTTTTCATTGATTGCCTGTTTGTTTAACTTTGTAGCTGTTGGCGTGGTTAGGGACCGTCTCAAAATTATATTGATGCCAAAAAGACGAAGTGACTTCATCTCTTCCCTGACCCCCCTTGAAAAGATGAAGTGGGCACTTGACATTGGCTTCATCCATGTAGGGACGTTAGGCATGGAAAGATGATATCCCCCCCCCCCCCGAAAAGATGACGTGGGCACTTGACATTGGCTTCATCCATGTAGGGACGTTAGGCATGGAAAGATTATAAAGAAAAGCATGTGAAGACACTAGTAAACCAAGAAAGCAATATTTATTTCAGGTAAAATCTATTCTCCTGTAAAAAAGAGTGATGCCAATTTTTTCAAAAAAGATGAAGTGGGCTTCCCCAAATCGAGAACACCCTCCCCCCAGACGAACTCACTTCGTCTTTTTTTGCATCAAGACAATTTTGAGACGGCCCCTAAAGCGTCATAATAAATCGTTTAGACCAGCTGGTATTTTTTTGTTAAACGAAAGTTTTGAATACCGACCAGGTCCCAAACTATCCTGTCTTCTTTTGTACGGGCTGCTTTATTGAAGCTCGTCATCTAGATGAATTGTCAAGTAATGATGATGACATTCATTGTGACAGTAATGGTACGAAGAGTTTGATGTAGTTTCAATCAGAGGCAGATATTCTAATGGAGATGAAGGGAGTTCTTCCTCTATTATGGATTCATTTGCACCATTTTTTGATTTTGAATGTCATTTCGTAACAATCAACACCTACATTTATGGGGAATGTTCCCCGTGATTGCAGCAGTATGCCGCAGTAAATCTTTTCTACATGGTTAGCTCCCTAAAGACACAATCAAATCTAATTTAGAAAAGTTCTTGTGGCTTTTCTTTAGCTGGTTAACTTCATTTTGTGGAAGTTCTGTGAGTGCCTATTTACAGTAGAATGCATATGCCATTATTTCAACGTTTGAATGCCGAGGGGAACCATGCTATGAATGCACCCATCTTAACGCTTGCTTTGGGTCTAAGGAGTAAAGCCTGTTGCCTTGGCGACAACCAACGCTAAATGCTGTTATCATGGGTGAGATCGGAAATGGATCATAAATCATCGCTCGAAATTCTGTACACAAGAATATTGAATTTTAAGGACTTTCATAAAGTAAGCCTCATTCTGTTGGATGCATGTTGATTTGAAGTTGTTTTTCTTAATCTATTATTTTGGCTGGAAATTTCAAGAACGAAAATGACAATAGAATGTCGCCACAATTTCTTTTCGCATCCCATTTATTCTTAACCGAACCAGCGGGAACCGGAAAACAAGGTTCTCCTGACAGAGGGGTGTCTAAAAGTTAATTTCAGAATTCCGATTTACCACATGAATTGCATTAGAATATGATTTGCCAATGCATATTATCGGCCTAAAATATTTCTGTGTTTGATACTTTATCCATGGCAGCAATATAATACATGTTTATGGTGGACGTGTTATTCAGGTGGCAGGGATATTATGCCCAAAAACAAACGCCGTGAATTTTTGGTTTCTCATTCATCAGGACAGTTACTGAAGGTCAAGTCAGAATCTATGCTCCTCGTTCTGTGTCCTTGTCCTGTCAGAAAAACGTCACGGGAAAATTCTTACTCTCCATTCCAGTTTCGAGTGGCGCGAGGTTTATCAACGATAGCTCGGCAACGGCTGGGTCAAATTTGACATACCGGTACTATACATCAATTGACAAGACAACATCTAGATCAGTGCTCAATTTGTAACTCTCATCCTCCATCAGATACCTTCTCTATTATTGACTCTGCCAGATCTGACTTTGAATGCTTGATAAAAGAAGGACTCCACATCAAAACAAACAAACCAATTCTCAATAAGCAGCTATTCAATAGTGGATCATTCTATACCCTTCAATTATTTTAATCCCCCCTAATACTATTCTTTACTATGTTTAATATGTGACTTATATGTATACTACAGAAATCATGTTCAGTCTGTTTAAGCCACCTGACGAAGAAGCATGGGCTTCGAAATGCATTGTGCGAATGAGTTGTATATAGTGTAAAATAATTTGTATATAGTGTAAAAAATGAAGTTGCTGTTTATTACGATATACATCAATTGATTTGTCTTTTTTGCCGCTACAACCATCGTCACTGTCATTTTCCCTATAAACCTGACAGAAAAAAGTTCTTTCACCAATCAAAGTTCGTATTTACGGTCGAAATGGCGGCCATTTTGAAATTACGCAATGCATCGCGCACGTGTAAACTGCACTGAACACCATGGCGAAATGAAGTGAGTTTTGAGAAAGGGATCCGTTATGTCGGCCTTACGCGAAAAATGAATGTAGCAGAAAGATACCGGCAAGAAAGACAAGTCGATTGACGTATGTTTCGTCAAATTTGACCCAGCCGTTGCGGAGCTATCGGGGATAAACCTCGCGCCACTGGGAAGTAGAATGGAAAGTAGTAATTTTAGAACAATGGCGAATCATTCGCCCACAATATTTCCTTACATCAATGTGGTAATCTTCGTATATCCGAAGCGTTTGAGGTCGCAGGTGAGAGAGGAATTTATTAGTTACTTTTGATAACCCTGCGACTAGAAATGAAGTGCAGTTTGTTTGAGAACGGTTCACATTCTACACTTTTGTCTGGCAAAGGATTTTGTGCGATTAATCATTTGACTGTTTGAAGTAAACGTGTAGGTCATGAGTATCATATACAGTGGTGGAGAGAAATATAAGACACTTTCCAAATTCTAAGTCATTTTCCTCTTTTGCCTTCCTTTTTGTCTCTAACCACTGGTTACTTTTCTTATTAATCAGAATATTTTTCCTTGGCAAGTGGGTTATATAATCCCATGAGATTACCCAAGCCAAAGGCTATTCGCATGGGTTTGCTGATACATGAATAACAATGACAATCGTGATGTGCTTCGTCCATTCTTGTCCCCTCCCATGTAGCTTTAGTCTTTGAATCTGAGAGGTTTGAATGGCACACACCGTAATTATCTTTGTTATTCATATATCAGCAATACCCCTTTTCAATAACCTTTGGCGTAGACAATCTCATTGGATTATATAACCCACTTGCCAAGGTAAAAATGTTCTCGACAATAAGAAAAATAATTAGTTGTCAGAGACAAAAGGAAGTAAAAAGAGGGAAATGACTGATAATTTTGAAAGTGTCCTAATAGTAATACTTCTGTCCACTAGTGTACGGCAGGCGATGCCTTTATTATTGTGTGAATGCGTGTATTGCTACCTCTGTATATAGCCAATGTACGATGCTATTTGCCTATTTTCATACTCGAGATGCTCTCTTGTTTCATGTGTTGGTAATTCTGACGAGAATACCGAGAGCGACTGGTCGGTGTACATGTAGTTGAGAACATGTATTTGTGTTGTTGTTAAGCATGATAATACTAGAAATAAAGGTCCATAGAATTCATTACAAAAGCACGCTCCGTCTTTTTCTTATTTGTTTGTGCTTGTTTTCTCTGCTGAGTAATGATGAGGAAGGTCGCAGATGATACAACATCACCGGAACCCAAGAACGTTGTAAGTATAAATACACACGTCTGATATTTATATTAAGGGTCGTCTACACGTAGGTATATTTGTCCTAAAACATTTACGAACAGGACAGGACAAATGTTGGCAAATGTTCCAATACAAAAATACCTACATGTATGTCTGGACGTCCTCTAAAACATCTTGAAACATCCAATAACATTCTGGCACAAGGTTGACGAAACCGAAAAATGCAGCTATTTTAGAACATTTGTGCTAAGATGTTCTAGGTACGTGTAGGCCTATTGGCCGATGAGTGAGCAGTTTCAGGTCATGTGCTGTTCAAAAGGACAGGTCCTGGAACAAGTCAGAACAACCTGCAACATTTGCTGGGCTATGTCCGGGCTTGTTCTAATACAAAAGTACCTACGTGTAGAAGAGCCTTTCATAATGCAAGAGATACAATATATTGCCTATTCGACCTGATAAAGACGGGAATCCCAGCTGGCCGGTCTTTTGTGTTCGCGATTGAAATACCAACACTATCTCTGCTGAGCCATGAACAGAGTGGCATCGATTACATGAATACAACTTGATACCAAAGTTGCAAAAGAGACGTCACTTGGCATGATTTCCACGACTGTGGCATTTTTCACCGTGAGCAAATTTCGTATATACATCACTNAAGCGGGTGATCCACTGTTGCGATTTTGGCTTGAGACGGGGTTGCGTTCCCTTGCGGTTACCTTATAAGGACTTCCGATTGCCATATAAGGTAACCGCAAGGGATCGCAACCCCGTCTCAAGCCAAAATCGCAACAGTGGATCACCCGCTTTAAGCATCGATAATGCAAAGTATACTGGGTGGAAATTTGGTACTAGGGAGTTTTCGCAAAGCCCCCGAAACGCCAACGCGAACGCCTAACCCATTGTTCGATGGCACGACGAGACCACCGAACAAAAGGATAGACGTTCCCGTTGGCGTTTCGGGGGCTTTGCGAAAACTCTATATTATTTTCAATTGAAGCCCGCACAGTGGAAACCGCGTTTTTATTTAATAATTTTCCAATAAACTGTCTTTGAAAGTGTTGGCTATATTTCAAATGGCATGAAATAATAACAGGTTTCTTGGAGATACAATTAAAGGGCATGAACTAGGCTAGAATGCTATATTTCAAATGGTGTCGAAAGTTTTACATCTGTTAGGGCCACGTAATTTAACGCCGGTCGATTCCCATAATTCATTGGTGAAATATGAATGGCCGCTAGTATCGGTTTTAAATTTCTACTCGGTGTTCCTGGAGTAAAGAGAGAGTTTTCGCAACTGCCCAGTTAGGCAGGTGTGATAGAATCTAATGCCCCCACTCTCCTGATGTCCCCCTGCATTGTTTGTCACAGGATTAAAGGGACTAGGAAAATTTTTCAAGCTTCGGTTATTACAAAATGCTAGTCTTTCATGATAAATTCCCACCGTCAATTCACTTTTTCAATTAAGTGTTAATTACTGGCAGCCAGACAAATCAGTTATCACCACACCATGGAGCATTCACCACGTCACTGGGAACCTAATCAACATATAACAGAGTACAAGCTCGCTCCATACAATACATACAGCGATAGGTTCCCAGTGACGTGGTGAATACTCCATGGTGTGGTGATTACTGATTTGTCTGGCTGCCAGTAATTAACACTTAATTGAAAAAGTGAATTGACGGTGTGAATTTATAATGAAAGACTAGCATTTTGTAATAACCGAAGCTTGAACAAATTTTCCTAGTCACTTTAAGGGTCTTGGTCTCTCTAGAGACCAATTCAATGGTGCCGCTTAATCCGTAAATGTATTTTTGGGGGACATCACATATCGGGGGACATTAGCTTCTTTTACACCGTTGTAGTAGAATCTAATGTCCCCCGTTATGTGATGTCCCCCAACA
>NMRB01000948.1:230061-248694 GCA_002633025.1 Notospermus geniculatus | reverse complement strand
CCCCCCCCCCCTTGGATCCGCGCCTGGGAAAGTGGTGAAGCTGCAAGCGTATTTCAGTTTTATACCGATACACGTATGTACATGTACACGTTATGTTGCCTACATACGCAGCAGCTTTCTTTATAAATGACGTAATCGGCGAGAAACAGTTCATTACAATGGCGAGTGTACTTCGACATCAATACTTCGAAAGGATTGTGTCTAACTGGGCGATCTCCCAGCCAGAATTTAGCGACACTGATGTTATTTCGGTTTTAGCCTGTGCCACCCTTTGTCGGCAACCATGCTCGACATTCGCCGTTTTTTCTGTTGAGCCGCGTATCTGCCAGACAAGTTCACAGAAAGGAACGTGCATGGAAAAGGAAACAAGGATTAAAATCCAGGGCTCTCAGATGTATCAGAAGAAGGTAAAGATTTTGTCCGCGGTCGTCACTTTTTATTTCTCACACGCTGTTAAAGGTTACCCGAAACATATTTCATGATTTTTTTCTCTGAAAAGTTGTTCGAGTAAAAAACAGTTCAGTGAAAGTTGCATGGAGATTGGATCATTAATAACAGTGTTATACCACATTTAAGATGTGTTTCTGCATGACAACCAAACAACTTGGTATCCATGGCTGTCCAGGCGGTGGGTTCGTGAGGTCAACTGTGCTGTCCAGAAATCCAAATATTGTCCCCAGAATCCATATTAAGGAAATAACTGCAGTACGACTGACTGGACAAGAAAAATACATTGGAACTACACCCAACTGCCCGAGTTTAATGAGTTATTTTAATGTTTTTATAGGTTTAAAAAATCCAATGACATCAAATGTGCTGTTCACCGCTGCCTGACATGGTTGTTAGGGTTTGTAGTCATCCTTTTTAAATTCCCATAACTTGGAAATGGATGACCCGATTTTCATGCGGTTTTCAGTTTCCTGATGCCTGATTAATGCTCTACAGTATTATGCAGATAACCAGAAGTTGATAAAACCCTATCAGGTAACCTGCCAAATGAAATGCAAATGCAATACTCTTGAAGTTGTGACTGTCACATTTTTGAATTCATCGATTTGAGAGCACTCATGTACGAATAGCCTACCTACCATAATTTGCAAAGACACAGGCCCGTATTCTAGAAGCCTCCTTAAACTCTTAGGCCCACTTTACGCTTTTGTATTCTGCCTTGCAAACAACAGCTAAAGGTAAACCTTAGAGTTAAGGGAGCTTCAGGGAATACGACCCATAGAGGCCGAACATGAAAGCTGATTCAATACTCAACGCTATACAGTCTCAAACAGGGTCATCAATAGGGAGGTTTCGCAAGCGCCCGGTTAGGCCCTAACGACGACGTTTATCTATTGTTTGGGTGCACTCACACAATAGATACATGTAAACGTCGTCGTAGAGCCTAACCGGGCGCTTGCAGAAGCTCACTAATAGGGAGGTTTCGCAAGTGCCCGGTTAGGCCCTAGGCTACGACGACGTTTATCTATTGTGTGGGTATACCCAAACAATAGATAAACGTCGTCGTATGGCCTAACCGGGCGCTTGCGAAACCTCCCTATTGACGGCATGATCGTTAACGTTCAGCCGATTGAAGGTAAAAATATCGGGGAATCCACCTGTGATTTTCAACCTGACTTGGCTTTGCGACTTGCTTTGCAACTGAGCACTCGATCGCCATAGTGGACTACATGTAGCTAGACGTAGATTTCCACCAATTCGGCGACCGATCAGTTCCTTGCGGTCGTATTCTTTGTTATGATCAGAACTGACAACTATAATCAATCGGTAACTTTTCGTTGGCTGCATAGGCCAATCAATCTCTCAAGTATCGTCTGGGCCGACGGCTTGTTTTTGTTCCTCCAGTCAGAGTCGAGGCAAGTATATTCTTCGTTAAAGCACGCCCTGAACTGCAGTCGCTTGTAGTAATGTACGTGGAGACGCCTATACCATGGAAGCGAGCTCTTGTGTACAGATACTGTGCCAGTCCAAAGGCTTCGCGGATGATGAGCAATATATCATTTTACGTGCATAGTGACGATGACAAACAAAAAATATATATTTTGTTAGATTACATTATCGTTTTTTCCCGACGGATGGAGCCGACCCAAGGCCCTTCTGTCGCTTCTTTTAAAATCTATGATATTTTCAATGGAAAGCTAGGACATCTTATGGTGTCTGAAAAAGACAAATATAGGTGCGCCTGTAAATTGCACCCGAAAATAAACGCTCAATGGTACGACCCAGACAAACGTAGCTTTCTTTTATATATCGCATGCAGGTTATATGTTGGCCATAGAATATTTTTATCCGTATATAACTCCACTCGTATGATAACCACTGACGGATTCATAATCAAACTTCATTTGAAATACGTCCATACTTTCATTGAAAGTACCGAAACTCCACAATTCCCCATAATTTTTTTACTTGTGAATTTCGACCCGGTTTTTTTCTTTCGCAATACGAACTTCAGCGTCAAATGTATTCTTTTTCGCAACTTTTACAAAGGTGCGTCATCACGACAAACCCATAACTTAGCTCGCGAATTTGTGCCAGCCAGGACCAACTCAAAGTTGGGGTTGATACTGGGTAGATTGCCAAATCGCCTTGAGGTGATGGATTTTTGTTGTTTAACCGGAAGAGGGGCAAGTTCGGAACGTTTCAGCGGAATTGAACGTTGCGTAACACTCTTGTATTTAATCAATCCCGATATTGTGAAACGACGTTTATATAGTGGTATTCTTGGTATCGACGGACGTATGAATATACTGTCGAGGCATTTGATAACCCGGTCGAATCGCCGTGGGAAAACCTTCGATTTTTCAATTGACTTATACATGTATCATAAAGACATCAAACCCTAAAGGTGTCACCATGAAGCCGCGAATCCACTGTCGCGATCATGGCTTGAGACGGGGTTGCGTTCCCTTGCGATTACCTTATAAGGACTTCCGATTACCATATTAGGTAACCGCAGGGGAACGCAACCCCGTCTCAAGCCAAAATCGCAGCAGTGGATCACCCGCTTTAAGGAATCAACCATAAAGGTTCAACTTACAAATTTAGCATTTTATAAATGTGGACAAACACTATGCGTTAGGTTTTGCATTTTGACTACCGGTATTCCATATGATAGGCAAGACCATTCTGCACGTTCATTGCAAATTTTGTTGAATTCCGACTAGTTGATATTATGATACAAAAGGACTGAATTAATGAGAACCCCACGAACGATGTGAGCGCAGGGTCATCTGTGTACATTTGAATAGGCTGACGTACATTTGCACGTGGAGCACAAATTGTCCTAAATCGCTGTGTTATCCTCAGAAATGGAATTCAAAGCATCAAGTTGACAGGTTCATGTACCTCTTCACCACCAAAAAGGGTGAAGCTCGTGCCTATTACATGTACGTAAAGCCAAAATTCAGGCAGTGAGAGACATCTGGTGGCAACACATGAAGTGTATCCCTCAGTAAGTTCATCGTTCGCAGTTAAACCTTTATGGTTGATTCCTTTATGGTGTCACTTATTAGTTTGTGACATTCTGAGAAAAACGTGATACCCAAAGAAATTTTCAATGAAACTTCTTCCAATTGTTTTATGGCTGAGGATATTTACCCGACGGTCGGTCCCGCAGGTAATGAATTTCGTCTTGCAGAAACGACGGTCGTTTCCGCAAGTAAATATGTTATCTTGCAGACCCGACCGTCGTTTCCCCAGTACAGAGCTTTTCTTGGCCACACACGTCCTCATCGGCCAAATGGATGGTTCAATTTCTAGGACAAAGAAACTGCCATCGGCTACAGATATGGAGCGAGAGTGACATTGACACCAATGTTGTTGCTATATAGATATGACCGTGTGATGGGTTTTGACGGACAATACGGGCGGCTCGTCATAGTTCGTCGACCTCAAGACAGACCTATGTTTACCGCTCTTGTCTACGGATTACGTAATGAAAACTTTGCTGTGATGTCCAAGTCAAGCTTTTATAAACCAGTAATTGGACTCAGCGGCATTTACAATGGAACCTTTATTGTTTTTAGTATTTTCCAAAAGCATCGGCCGAGGAAGAGGGTGTTCGAGTTTTATAATGCCGCAAAGGGCGTCTTTTCGGGACGACTTATCGTACCACACACAGATATCTGTTACAAGTCCACGATGATTTTAAAATTCGGTTTAAGTGCGTTAATCACATGCGAAATGCATGGTGTATACAAGACAACTATATATGAAATAGGTGAAAGACGAGACAAAGCAGAAGGTTTTGAAGTAACGTTGAGAAACGGTATGTCGATTCCCTTGCCCCGCCTCACTTCTGGGATTTATTTCACACAGAACGTTTACCACATCAGCGTAATAAACCGAAAAGTGTACGTCGTTGCTTATTTAAAGGTCAATATGTACAGACCCGTGATGACTGCTTGCAAAACAGACGCAAGTACCATGTTAGCAGGCAAAGCTGCTAAGCAGCTGATCAACACAGTATCGTGTAATGACCTTTTTCTTCTTGTCATTTTACCCGGACCTAAGGCCTTTGGTTTCCGGCCGGTTTGCAGACCAGTCCGTAATTTCATGGCAAACGGCTCTGGCATGATTAACATAGAAGAAATTTCAGTATATTTTTTTCCATCTCAAATAAAGGACTACAACAAAGACCACTTTTTCGTGGACAGATCAGATGGTACATTCCTACACCTGATTCCATGCCGGAAGAAACCAATAAAGGCGAAAGATTGCATTCATTTTGTTGACCTATACAGAGTTGCTCATTGAATCTAATTACGAACTTCGGTTGCGGGCCACTGCCAGGGAATGGCTACTCCGTGCTTGGCATCCTCCCACAGCAGGGGTTTTTACCTCGCTCCTCTTCATCCACACACTGTGCGAGTGTATGAACAGGAGACCAAAGCCCTGCTATGGGAGGATGAGTGCTTGGTGTTCTCTGAATAAATATCTTGCTGTATTTTTGTTACATGTAAGATAACGTTCCTGAGACCGGGTCCTGAGACTTCTTTCGAAGTGATAAAATTGAAAATACGCAAGAAAATATTGTAAATTACAAATAAATTTTATTGTATAATACAACGATTAATAAACTGTGGCATGTACTCTACATGTTCATTGATGAATCATGCAAAATACCCGGAATTTTTAACTTGAGTCAAATGATAGAGCGTAAGAGTATCATCTCCATCGCTGTATACATGTATCTCTGCACACTCACGCTACCGCCGTTTTCCTTTTGCCATTGTTTTAGAAGCTATCTGGCCCACCTTCGGTGTTGGTTCTGAGTTTTTAGATTACTCCACAGGTGGCACAACCTAGCGGCGATGTGTGGAGAATGGACTAGAGGAAGAAAAAATGAACCATGAACTTTATGGTTACACTACAGCGAATGGCTCGCGGGGTTTGTTGTGGCGCCATGACAGTTGGTCATCGATATCAAGCACCATTTTGAGAAAAGGCAAAAGAAGGACTTTAGTTTAATGGGAAATGCATTAGACAGCCAAACTTCGGAGGCGCATTCTGCGAAATCTGCCGCTTCAAAATCAATGGGAATAGTACAAAATGTACATCTTGACCTACTGAATTTGACGTCATTAACCCATTTAACAAATTTTTAATGGAACCTCGTCCCCAGTGTTTACATTCGCATATTTGCACAGGTGTTGCATATGGCTGGAGCACGGCTTTGCCTGGAGGCTAGATTTACTCTCTATGGAAGGTACCACCAAAAATGTAATCAAACCCCGTGAGCCATTCGCTTTAAACCATGAACAGCGGCCAAATAACAGTGAAACTCCTACACCCCATGAAGAAAGTGCCACATCTATTGGACTCGGGTGAAGGCGACAAAGCCTTTTAAAAATTAACATATTTTGACCAACTCCTATCTTGAGCAGGCAGCGAAACATCTGCAAGACCTTCTTCAAAGCGAAACGAAATGCGAAAATCAATTGAGAAGAAGGTCATGTGTTGCGGCCAAATGGCACAATAAAAGGCTGCTGAATAGGCATATAGCCGATCCTTCCCTACGGTGAGAAGACTTTTCTGGCTGTGATGCAAAAGCACAGCTTTCTAAACATAACTGAGCACATTTTCTTAAAGGACCACGGTATTGTCACTTTTTCTCGACAGCCGGCACCACTCTCCAACCCAGGGACTAACTACGTTGTCGGCGAATTGACTAGCCTGCATACATGTAGGCCTACGTTTTGTAATGCATTTTTGTGGTTCATTTTGCTGCCGCTAGGTGGCTCCCTCTACGTCGACAGTCAATAAAATCACCCATTAGGCCCCGATTACATAGAAGTATACGGTATACGAAAACGGCGGTTAACAAAGGCTTCACAAAGGATTCGCGACCGTGAAGCCATTGTTAACCGGCGTTTTCGTATACCGTATACTTCTATGTAATCGGGGCCTTAGAGAACGCATACCGTGGTCCTTCAACTTTCTTCGCTGCGAAAACCAACTTGAAGAAAGTCCAGAAATTTGCATTGCAACTATAGGTAGGCCTACATGACGTGTACACATCGTACCACTTCTGGTAATTGGTAATTATTTTACAAATGATTGCTTACGAATGTAAGTAGGCCTACATACTGTATTGTATGTAGGCCTACATGTACATGTATTCAGGTTGGAACTGTAGGCTTGTGACGATGGACGTCATAACCTAGCCTATATTCCTAAAATCAGAATGACATTGTATTGACCTCGTTACTCTAGTATTCTGCGAATGCCTCCAGTAGATATTGAATAATGTTACGGTAAAGTATCCTTTGCGCAATAAAACCGAACTCAGATTCCAGGGGACTTTAGACTCCTGTCACTGTGACACCGGGACTACCATAATAATAGACAGTTTGCGAAAATAGCGGCCACCATTTTTTTGAAAAATAAGCCGAATTTTCAAATACAGTATATTTCGAATATATTTTATTCGCTGACTGCATGCTTGCTAAAATAACTTTATGCCGTTCTAGTGACTTACTGTATGACCGTTCTTTTTTGAACGCCTCTGACAGGGCAAACTAAATCCCATCGAAAAAAAACCAAACAATGTGAAAATCTTAAAAAAAGATGGCGACCGCTAATTTCGCAAACTGTATATTTGACCTAGACTTAGAGTATCTGAGGCAACTGTAAAGTGTATGCTTGAAAAACCGTAAACGTCTGCTAAAACGGGCGGCAGCCTACCAGAGTACAAGAAGCGTAGTAATGAGAACAGTAGGCCTAAAGTTATAAAACATGATGACTAACAGCATCTTCATGTACATGTAGCACCAAAAATGGTTGGGATCAAAGCACCATTCTCAGAAAATACCAGCCCATAGTCTTGTCTCTGACGTTTCCGCCTCCTCCTGATCATGAAACTGGAAAAAGTGCACAAGTATGCCATCTGTCAGTTTTCCGTGTGTCAGTGATATTATTTGGGAAACACTTTTGCAGATAGATCGACACGTTTCCCAGGATGTCCCCCATTGTCACGTCGCAGCTTTATCCATCGTGCAAGGCCTCGGGAACACTCCCAGATGGGGAGCATTCAAAAACGTTACACCGGGTTCGATATGTAATCCGTGAGTCGAATCAAGTGTTTTTTATGACATAGTAAACACTTCCGCGTAGTGAATTGACTAAAATCCATAGAGAGCTAGTACTCGCTTTCGTCATCGAAAATATTGGCCAGTCCATTTCGCCGAATTGTCAAACGAGAAATTTCCGAGTCGAGGTCGTCCTCAGCTTCCCCGCTTAAGATGGCCGCCAAAGTGTCACGCCGACTTCCATCAACCGCCGACAACAAGGTTGACCAGTGGACGGTGTTACGAAGATTGTCAATGTCCACCTCGTCTAAGTTCACGTAAATGTCGGGCATGGCGCGTCTTCTCTGTCGTAGGTGCTGTTCGCAGCTTCCAATGTGACTAGCGGCGGTGTTGCAAAGGTTCTCCCGTGAGATGTCGTCGATGCCATCGAATATGTCGTGCATGGCGTGCCGTCTGTTCGCGGAGTCGGACCGTGGCCGATACGTTATCTCCGGGGCAGCGTTACGGCGGTTTCGTAGTCGGGATGTCGAATCCTGGAGCTGGGACCGCAGGCAGGAGTCGCAGTGTGTCAAATTTTCCACCACAACTTCGGGAATGCCATCGAAAATATCTGGAAGAGCCTCACGGCGGCTTTGGCGTCTGGATCTGGCTTGGCTGGAGACCGTCATACTGTTTGTGTCGGTAAACAACTTCGTTGTCTTTTCTCTCAGTGTTGTGCACGCTTGTGTTGAGCAATACTTTTTGATTCACTGGCAATCTGGCACAGTTTATATTGGCCTTTGTGTGCTCAGAATAGCACAGCGTGACGTCCGTCGGTGATCTAATCCACTGACGTCATGTATGAGTCACGTGTAAGGCAGGTTAGAACAAGTTGGCCAACCAAAAAGCTTGGCACCTCTCCGTGCAGTGGTAATCTATGAGAGGGTTGGGCGACGATTGACCGCATTTCGTAAATTATCCCATTATCTCTAATCGCCCGAATTTCTGACGTCGTGTTTTATGTAGGGTAATAGGACAAATTATTCTTTACTGACAATCATTTTTAGGGCGTCCAATGTCTGTACATCAATACATGAAGTACATACTATGACGCCCTTTGTGCTGGCGAGGAAAAAATTGTGAAAAACGTCACCAGCATATGCGTTCATATTGGCATTGGTCTTTATCTATTTTTGGTCATATCAATGAATAAAGTCTAGTAAATGCTTTTACATGTAGGCCTACTTGGATTTTGCAGTACAAATGCACTACGCTATTCTGTACAAATCTGAAGTATTACATTTGCTAGGTTTTATTCATGTCACCCTCTATCACCATTAACTGGTCAATCAAGTCACTTGAGTGAGTTAAAGAAACCATACGTTAACGCTAATAGAGAGGTTAAGATGCCCCCCGAGAACGAGAACGAGAACGTGGTGACAAGAGAATGGGACTTGTATCATAAAACCATCTGGAGGTAACTCAGATTGTTTTTCACAGTAACAGTGGCGGATGTCTTCCAATGAAGAACACACCGTTCTAAAAGCTGGATTCTTGCTGTTAGAGAAGTTACAGACATGCCACAAAGTCACCACGTTCTCGTTCTCGGAGTAAAATCTTAACCTCTCTATTTACGTCAAAATGACGTCACCCCCCGAAGAAATACAACAGATTCATTCGATGTGACGTCAAAATGATGTCAGTAACGTTAGCGTTAGCGTTAACGTATGGTTTCTTAAACTCACTACTGACGTCCCAAATAGGAAACCTATTAGGAAGTTCAGACAGAACCGCCCCATGTTTTTTTAAACATTTCTTTGGCTTGAACTTCTTGACTTGCTTGGCTATCATTTTGTCAATATGATGATATGGGCCTGCCCAGTGTCGCTTATCAACATGATAATGACTAAAAAGATATTAGTACTTACGTCAGTGACAAGTCGGTTTTAAATATGACTACGTTCGTTCTTATTGATCCTTCCGACGGAATGATACACCTCAAGAATAATATTATTGAAAATATTTATTGAAAATATTTATTGAAAATATTTNCCCGGGGGGCTTGCATCGTTTTGCCGTGCACAGATGGGGCCAGCAGAAGATATATCTGACGCAATGGTTGGCCACGCCTTTACAAAAATGTGCCACGTGTAAATGACATTACCACGTGGTAATGTCATTCATTTACACGTGGTACATTTTTGTAAGGGCGATCGAGGGTGGCTCTTGTGGTATTTGATGAAGAGGCCAGTGTGTATAGGAAATACAGCATTGTACACCAGTGTCCTTCTTAGACCCGGCGTCCACTAGGGCGCGGACAAGAAGCGGAATGCAAAATTATTAAGTCCGCATTCATTCAGCAACCTCTCCGCATATTCTAGAAAGATTCCGTTCACTCTCTTTATCATTCCTAAACATTTCCTGGCGTTTCTGCACTTTCGGGAGAGGGCAAAATGCCCAATAGTCAATTGACGCGGAAAGAATGCCGAAATGACACAATTCGCTTCAATCCACAACCCTTCCTAATCTTGTCGGCGCTCGATAGTGGACGCCACCCATTAGCGCTCTACCTTCTGAGCTATAGGAGAGAGTTCCATTCTCACCAGTTTCAATTCAAGAGTAATCAGAAATCGTAAAGTTACACAAATTCCCAATTTTCATGTCGCATAAGGACTATACAGATACATCCTAAGTTGAAGATAATGGGGTGGGGGTATGATCAGAAAGAGTAATGTCCCGTCCACTTATTTGTCCCATGCACTTCCGAGCCTGGCAAAGAATGACCGTGTGCGATATCTTCAACTTAGCATTTGGTCATTTTTCGAGTTCAGGGGGCGGTTTAAAGTGACTTTAACCTAATGATACTTTTAACCAAATGGAAAATGCATTGAATTAATGGTACCATTAGCTTAAAGTCACTTTATGAAGTATGGAATGGGACAGGTAAAGTGGGAGTTTAGAGTACATGTTGGTAAAACTAGACATTTCAGTACAATGTGAATGATATTTAATATTATGACATTGAGTTTAATTCATTTTTTGTCGGCCCACAAACTTCTCCATCCCGCGGTTTGTGTCGAAGAAGTCTAAGATCCTTGATGCACATCTGACGGGAAACAGCCTGAAAATGAAAGACAATGAAAAAAAGTAAATGGACAGAAGTTTTTCTTGAATTCCTCCAAACCAGTGCAGGGAAAATTTGTCCCAACGTATTACAGCATTTTTTCCTGGCTATCTAGTGGTATCCGCGTCGAAAAATTCTGCTGAAACCCGCCTTTGACATACAAGGAATTTTGTAAAGGCATGTTTTCGCTACTTTTTATTTGCATGAATTCACTCAACCGAGGGTCTGGCTGCGCGAGACTAGATTTTCCGAGACAGGGCAGCCATTTTGGATTTGGATTTTACTTCCTGGAACTCCTTTGATGCACTGAGCGCGTCCCCGCGTATGGTGTACATGAAGTGCAGGTCAAGACACCCTCACCAACCTAGGAGTTTATGGGTTTGTGACATTGCTGCCACTCCCTTAATACATGTATGTCATTTACACGCTTCTTCTCCAAGAAAATTGTACCTGTTTTTTCATGTTTTGGGGAATTTCTTGTTTTTGATTACGTAATGTAATTAAGCTGTTATTCTTGGGAGTTTGCTCATTTTCTGTTTCTATAATTAATTAATGCACAGTGATCACGTTGAACCATAAAAACAGTCAACTGGGGGTGTCTTTATTGCTTTTTTGAGATGGGCCTGCACTGAAAAACTCTGCTTCGTCAAAACGACGAACTTAGAATCGTTTTCCATTTACATGTATCACCAAATTGAGTACCGTGGTATCTAATTCGTCGAAACGACAAATCCACAGTTCGTCATTTTGACGAATCCTTGTCGTATCTCAAACAATCTCTAACAAGTTTCGTCCAAATGACGAACCATGAATTGCCATTTCGACGAATTACATGTAGATACTCAGTTTGGTGATACATTAAATGGAAAACGAACCTGATGTTGTCATTTTGACGAAGAAGAGTTTTTTCAGTGTGGATCCAAGCAATATGAAAATGTACAACAGCTTCCCTTTAAAGGTGCTCTAGTTCGAATTGTAAACATTACGGTGTGCCACCTATAGTCAACTTCTGGTACTAACAAATCAGATAAAATCAAATTAAATCTCGCCTTTCATAACTTTTTGTTTGTTTTTGAGCGTAAAATCATAAATATATTTCAGTTACAAGAATATTTATCAAGATAGATATAAAAATAGATAGCATTAATGTTTTGGTATACACGATGCTGCCACCTGTCCGAGGAAAAATAACTATAATTATAATCAACCATGTAAATAAACAAACCGTAATGTTTACAATTCGAACTAGAGTGCCTATTAAAACTCCTCAATCCATTGGTTGCGGTTATATCTGCTTACCACTTAATAATAACGGCAAAGTACATTGACCTTGGCATCAGCAGTAGTTCCTGGTTCGTAAGGACTGCCTCTAGGATTTTATCTGAGACGTATTCCGGTTCTAGGTAAGGGAGAGCCCAAGTATTCCTGCAAGATGAAACATGGGCGATCGCAGTGAGTGGGCTTTTCATCCCCGGGTCTATTAGACCCGCGCTTTTAACAGGTGTAGACAGAAAAAGCCCGGGTGAGACGCGGGTTTTTATGTAGTGTAAACAGGGCTATTGACATTCTGGGAGAGGGTTTAAAGGGAGACATGCGAAAAATATTGCCCAGCGGGCACAAGTTGTCTTTGTTTTGATTAGCGCACAGCGCCGTCTGTTAGTAGGCGGTGACACTACGCTACTGCACAGGCCCCTGGAGAGCTATCAGTGAGTTTAGAACACGTATCCAAACCAAACGTATCTGAAAAACACAACACGTATCTAAAAACACACCACGAGCTCACAAATTCGTGAGCTCGGGGTGTGTTTTTTACAAACTAGTGTTTTTTGGTTAGATACGTGTTCTAAACTCACTGATAGCTCTCCAGGGGCCTGTGCTGTAGCATAGTGTCACCGCGTATTAACAGACGGCGCTGTGCGCTAATCAACCTGTGCCCGCCGGGCATTATTTTTCGCATGTCTCCCTTTAAAAAGTGGAACTTTAAAAAAGTTCCAAGTGGAAAAAAGTGGAACTTTTGAAAGTTCCACTTGAAAAAGACCCCGGTTGGGGTCGAAAATTCGTGAATTCTGGAGATTGACTTCTTGCTTATTATCATTTTGTGTGTCAATTTTGTGCTATTCTGTATCTTGGTCTCCCTTTAAAAACGTACCTCATCTCAAATCCCTTGAACATACCGGTCTGAATCACATTGGGGCAAACGACAGTGGTCTTTACACCATGGTTCCCCATAAACCTCAGCTCTTCCCTCAAAGACTCGGCAAAACCGAGCGCCGCAAATTTACTCGAGCAGTAGTCCGTGAGTCGGTTGTTCCCGGCGATGCCCGCCATACTAGCTATGGAGACAATATGGCCCTTGTTTCGCGAGAGCATAGCGGGAAGGAAGGCTTTCACTATCTACAAAAGATGACTGCCTTTAGCATGCTTTAAGCTAGGAATCCACCATTGATTTTCAAGCTGATTTTGCATTGCGACTTGCTTTGCAACTGGATTGCGTTGCAACTGGGCACTCGATCGCCGTAGTGGACTCGCTGGACGTGATTTCTACCAATGGCGAAGATGTGGTCAATAGGAGCTGTCAGCGAGTTGACCACTAGGTGTCACTAGGGCCCAATTCAATGCATCTAGCGGACCCAGTCATTATCGATCGAGCAGCGATCATAATACATTTCCTGTACATTTGGTCCGCTAAGACTGTGCTGCCATCTGTTAGCGATATGCGCGGCTGACTGCTCCTATTTCAGTCGGCAATCGGTCGGCGACCGGTGTCAGTTCCTTGCGATCGTATTCAATCGCAGGTAGCAGGTTGCAAAGCAAGTCGCAACGCAGAAAATCACCAGTGGATCCCTCGCTTTACACTCTCATCCAACACACGCTCTAACACCGCTTTAGCAGAGGCCCTGCTTCGGGATTGGTTAAGACGCAGGCGACCACTACTTTAGCCAACCAATCAGCGATCACGCGATGAAATCTGGTTTTACTAATTCCTCCAAAGATGGCGCTTGTTGTGGTGAAATCGACTTTCAGCACAACAAGCGCCATCTGGAGGTCAGTGGAGGCAGACTGTCATGCGTTTTTTTTGGGTTTGCGCATGTGTATGATTTGACGTCGCCTTTCTCGTCGACATTTCAGCGAGTGAGAGGAACTCGGAGCAGCGAGCAGTTCCTCCAACAGCACGCTCAACTAGCGGATCCGGCAGTTGCTCGGAGACGCAAGCACTCTCAGGTCGACAAAATCGGCAACTGATCAGTTACTCCGTGTTGCTTCCATCACCGGAAAGCTAGTTGCCGCGAGTTGCTTCAAGACGCAATGTCGACCTGTGGGCACCCTTACGTGTTTTGTCACAGGTGAGAAAATGGCACGTACCCAGAAATGAGCAAAAGCATTGACATCAAACGTCCTGATGATCTGTTCGTCCTGACAATCTAAGAGTGGTTTGCCCGTCACGATACCCGCGTTGTTGACTACGATATCCACGTCTCCCACTTCCTCCTTCACCTAGACAGAAGAAAAAAGGGCCAAAATTTAGTAAAGCCGGTTGTGTCCCTTGTGCAGATCAATTTGCAGACAGGCCAACATCCGATGAAGGCGAAGAATAATAACTCAGTAATATCAAAAATAGATATCTATTTTTGGTAATATGTATCGTACCTGTACGTCTGCTTTCGTCAAAATTCCCAACTAGGCTAGGCTACGTACATGTATCCTCCCAACGAGTATAAGCCCAACAGAATGCATGAGGTGACTCTTTCTCCCTCCCCACCTTGATAAGACTGGTCTCCTGTCCAACCTTTATATATATAGCCTGCCAGTGATAACAGGGAGACTGGACTGATACCACGTCGAAACAAAAATGGTCGTCATACCTTCATCACTTGAGAAGTTCAACGAGCTAGCGTGACTAACCCTTCAAGTATAAAGGTAGGCCTACCAAGCTTCAACTCATTCTTTTATGTGCAGTAACACTCCCAATACTTAATTGGTAACATCATTCAGACAGGGTAATATACATGTATTAACCAAGGTATTTTAGAATTTCTCACCTTCCTTGCGACCTGATAGACGGTCTCTCTTCTGCTGACGTCACACACATACGCCGAAACTTTCGCGCCAAACGTCTGAATGAATCTCGCGGTATCATCAAGGCTTTCTTTGTTGATGTCCCAAATGACCAGACGACAGCCGTGGGTGGCGAACCGCAGCGCCAAGAGTCGTCCGATGCCACTACCTGCAACATAAACACTGTCCAAGGAAGACTTTGAACTATTTACCAGTTGAGTGCAAAGATGGGTTCTGCCCATTTCGCCTTCTCTAAATTCGCGTTCTCCCATTTCGCCTTCAAATAGTAGTGAGGTTTCGCAAATCTGACGAAACACAATGTAGGCCAACGAAATACGAAATTGGACTTCATTTCCATGACGTACATGTAATGATGTAATTACATTTTTTTGTACATGTATTTCAGGAGATGATTGGTACCACAAATATCGCCTGCTGCTAGAGCGTCTTAAAGGAGAAAGGTATGCGATCGCTTTCAGGTATTTTGACTGCTGACGTAGTGGGAGCCACCTAGCGGCACCAAATCAAACTACAAAAAAAACACGTGCAAGATCCTGTTTCATGAAGTGACTTTAAAGCTGAACTGCATGAACGAAAAGCCCTCATGCGGCGAGCAAGAGAAATGCTAACGCCCTGCAAACACCTCAAACGAAGGCTCAGAACATGATAGACCCAACGAGGCCAGGAGGGCGCCACCTTATTTGTCTTCGGGCAACAGAGCTGTCAACATCTCCGGATACCTCCTACAGTACTCATAGAAAAAAATTATAGTCATTTAGACGGGATTCGAACCGTCGACCTCCTGATTTATAATCCACCACTCTATCCACTCGGCCAACGAGCCAGCTGACAAGGACATGATTTATGTTTGTCATAGACGTAGGTCTTCGACTTGCGTAAAAATAATATGAATAAGAGAAAACACAGGAAGCCTACCAACACGATCGGTGGCCGAATGGGGAAGACGGTGGAGCAAAGATAACAGTGCGCGGGTTCGATTCCTAGCTGGGTCGAACTTTTTTCTTTCGAAAAAAGTGTTCAGCAGGAGCTCACCAGAGGATGTTGATACCTTGACAGCTCGAAGACAAATACGGTGGCGCCATCCTGACCTCGTGGTGTCTATCATGTTCTGAGCCTTCGTTTGAGGTGTTTGCAGGGCGTTAGCATATTTCTCTTGCTCGCCGCATGGGGGCTTTTCGTTCATGCAGTTCAGCTTTAAGATAGGCCTAATGCTGCAATTAACTTAATGGATTTTCCATTTGGTGAAAGATAGGCCTACCATAGCTTAAAGTCACTTTGTCAAACAGGCCTCTGACCTCTAAAAATGGTCTGAGGATATTGCCTCGTATAGAGTTCAGGCCTAGGATCCTAGGACTCAACTCGACTTTAGTAAGCCTAACAAATCACGGAGCAAGAGGGTAAAATGACTGGCATTGCTCGTCCTATGAGGTGAACTTTGAAAAGGCCTATTATTGTGCTGGAACCTACCAGCTCCTGTGACCAAAACAGTCTGGCCAGAAATGTTTTTCTCCCGAAACTTCGCAGGGACAACCGTTCTGTAGATTGCGACCAGTATGTCCTTAATGAATAGAAATATCAGCAATAAAACGTCCAAGATCGGACTTAAAACAGGTATCCCCTCCATTCTGCCGTACGGTATGTACGTAGCTCAGTGAACAACGGCTATATACAATGCTTGAACTGTGATTTTCGTTCCAATCAAATGCAAGTCGAATAGGCCTACAAGTTGTGACAATCCTTTGAACCTCGAACTTTGGCCCAATGGAACGCTCGTAATACCCTATAATATAGGTCTTTATCAGAGATTAACCAGCTGTGCTTTTTCGAATAGGCCTCGTCCTACATGTGGTGATTTTCAGATCGAAAGGTCTGACCCTAAAATTGTCGCTTTTGGCTTTGCCGTGTGTTTGTAGTAGACCTATGCCTATGCCTATGCCTATGCCTACATGTATGTCATGCCGGTGTAACAGTTGAGAGTGTCCCCCTGCAAAAAGTATCCGCTTTATTCAATGACGGATTAAGGTGCATGGCTATAGAAACCAATCGCCAGAGACTGATTAGAATGTAACAATAGGATCTTTTGTTCCTAGGACAGTTTTTCCTAGGGACATTCTTTCCTTTCGCACTGGCGGCAAATTCCTGTTTTTTTCCTCGATGGGAAAAGCCATGGGCCCGTATTTTAGAATGGTCCGCAATGTAGCCTATTAAAGGAGTTCATCAAGGTATTGTTCTCAACAGGAGAACAATAACCTTGATGAACTCCTTTTACCTTGAGGAGAATAAATACGTGCCCACTGACGCGATTTTTGTGGCGAACTTGAGCGAAAAATCGCGGCGATTTCCGAGTCACAGGCCATAAATAGAAATTTTATGCTACTTTTTCGATGGTAGGAATCTTTTGTTATATTGCCTTTGGCGCCCTGTGAAAAAGACATGCCAGCGCGCGCGAAATCGCGGCGTGAAAACGCGATATCCAGATACAGGCGCGGATCCAGGGGGTTGGGGTAGTGACCACGTAGGCCTAGTGACCCCCCTGCTCGCCCCCACCAATTGTTTTTTTTTTCAATAATTTGCAATAATAAGCAAAAATCCTAAAAAATAATGCTTCTCTCTTGATACTGAAATGCCCTGGAAATCGCGTAGCGGTACGGCCTTCTATTCAAAATTTTCTGGCGGAGGCGGGCCTCCCAGACCCCCCGTCGGCGCGGATACCTTCGGCGCCCGCCTGCAACGACCGCCTCCAGAGCAGCCCTGTCCCCCCTCTGCCAAAAATCCTGGATCCGCGCCTGAGATACATGTAGGCCTACGCACGCGTATGGCAAGTTTGTTCATTATTTCCAGAAACTTAGTATTTGCTCCAGAAACTAGGTTTCTGACTTCAAAAACTAAGTTTCTGGTCCAAAAACTTAATTTTTGGACATCTAACTAGTACATTTGGATCCAGAAACTTAGTTTCACGAGCAAAAACTAAGATTCTGCACCAAAAACTAAGTTTCTGGACCAAAATCTTGGTTTCTGGACCAAAATCTTGGTTTCTGAAGTCAGAACTTAGTTTCTGGCCAAAAACGTAGTTTCTTGCCATACACGTGCGGGCCTCTGGGTCCACTGCTAGACCGGTGTGAACGCGGAAAAAGTACCGTACCCCGGGTACCGTACCCGCTGAAATCAAAGTCCGGGTGGTATTACCCTGACCATCGTAGACTCACGGGCTTACAGCCTATTTAGGATTCCATTCCTCTGAGTTTCTCCGCTATATTGCATATTACACTTGTCCTGCTAAGCCTTTTAGCGTACACCTATCTTCACCCGAACCATCTCTTTCCATCGTCCCGTGCAGCTGATCCAACAGAAAATTCAGTTTCAAAACCAGACAATAGGTGGTGCACAGTAGTCGGTGGTTATCGGATCATTTTGGGGAACACTTCCTGAACCAAATAAACTTCGTCGCAAAGTGAAGGAGAAGTAGTGAAATAATGGCCGATGGAGAAAGTGTCCCCAAACTTACAAATGCAGACCAAATATGGATATTGGAACAGGTCAAGAGTGGCCTTATGACCCCGGAGGAAGCTTTGGAGGAAGCAAGAAAGGTAGGTTACGTCAGTCGCAGTAGCTTCAACATGTCATATCATGGTATCCAAGTGGATAACAGGTGAGGTAGGCCTAGATAGACTTCCGCAGGCGTTTCACCGCTTTTGTCCGGGGGGGGGGGGATAACTGGGCGGGAGGGACATCAATATCATTTGGCTTCGTGATGAGGGGGCATTTAGCTTTCTGGGAGAGAGCGGCATTGGCTGAAGTGAAGGGGGATGGCTGCTTGGCTCAGCAGGGGCATTTGGCTTTCTTGCCAGTCTTGGCTTAGTCTTGGGGAGGGGCGGTTTTGCTCCCTGTGGGGGAGTGGAGTTGGCTCGGGGA
>NMRB01000948.1:169853-220975 GCA_002633025.1 Notospermus geniculatus | reverse complement strand
GGCTGGGCGGGAGGGGCATTTTGGCTCCTTGTTTGATGAAGGGGCATAAGGCGCATTTGGCTTTCTTGGGGAGGGGCATTTTGTTCCCAGGGCCGGATGGACCTGGCTCTGGGGAGGGCATTTGCCTCCCTCGGGTAGTAGGGCCTAGGGGCATTTTGGTCTTGCGGTGGGGGAGGTGCAAATCTGCTTGACTTTGTTGCCTTTCATTTTCTAGAGTCTGTGTAATCTAACCTTAAATGCCAGGAAATCCAATATACATTGTATAAGGCAGTCTAGTTTTCAAAATTTTCTGGGGAGAGACCCAGATCCCCACCCAAAGAGGGGTAAAGAGTAAAAGACCCCCACAGACATAAAATTTCAGTTTGATAGGCCTAGGCCTATAGTCACATCAGATAAAACTGTTTTATTTTTCCAATTGAAAAAAAAACCAATTTGGTGCCCTCCCCGGACTATTGACAAAAAATCCCAAGGGAAAAAGCAGTGAATTAGGGACATCTCTGGTTCATCTGGCTTTGCACAGGTGGCAGCACTAGATGTACCATAGATCCTGAGAACCCAGAGAAAACACTGAGAACGTTGGTAACCGGCATAGCCGAGTGTCGTGTGGGCATTTCAACGACAATCTTTGCTCCTGGCATTGCCGGGCATGCCGGGTAGGCCTACATGCTCAGATAGCAGTTATTGTTCCAGGGCTGTAATAAGCCTGTCAGGGTTTCTGCCAGAAATATTTTTGAGGGTAGGTCTATGCATTTCTTTAAAATCAGCAAAAAAAACCATGAAATTAAAGAAAATGCCCCTTTTCTGTACCTTTGAGGCTACTCAGGGCAGACCCTGAGTACCCTCTGGCGGAAACACTGCCAGTGTGATACTCATAGACATGCGTTTTTCATGTCTTGTTGATCGAGAACTTGGCTTCCTCTTTCGTGTGAGATAACAATAATGACATCAGAATTAAAGGGACTCTACAGACATTTTGATGTGCTCATTACACTGATCGGTTGGCATGAGAATCTAATTCTGACATAAAATACACTGAACATTAATATTTCCAAGCAAAAATCCATAGGTTGCCAGTTGCTAGCGCCACCTGTGATGAAGTTACCGCACTGATATCACCCTATAATAGCTGGCATGGCTGGCTGGCTTTAGGGTCCCTTTAAGCCTTCAACACTTAATACAGTGGCAGGTTCTGTTTTATTGATGTTTTGACCTCAGGGTATCAAAATAATGTCAACTACATTGTAGGCCTAATCAGTTTGGCCTTATAATTCAATGACTCATGTTAAAGGTGTAATTCTTGTTGTAAAACTAATCATATTTATCAAGGAGAGTTAAAGCGAATTGATATCGAAAAAATTTGATTCAGAAATAGAATTTGAAAGGGGACGAATTTTCGGGGGGAAATGTAAACAAACTTCTCCAGAATGTCAAGAAATGTTCGTGCATTCTGATTGGCTGAAAATTTGTGTTTACAAACACCACCCAAATGTGAACAAAATCCGCTATCAATTCGCTTTAAGTCGATAGTGATAGCTTGATTGGACCTACTTGACTGGGGTGGGATAGCATTTTGCACGTCACAGTCAGAGAGAACTGGGTAGGATGCCATAATTACGTCATTACAAAATCCGGGGAACCCCAAAAACACCAGAGGATCTCAGCTTGTGTAGGACGTAATAGTGCACCCTGCAAGGAAATGGCGCTTCACAGTGCGTAGGACGTTATATCACGTCCGGAACCTTATGTGTCAAATACTTTTTGGGCAAATTTTTTTCTAAGATCCAAAAATTTATTACACACTTAACGGGTTAAAATGTGAAACACAAGTGAAAGTGGAATTTGGTGAGATTTGTTTATTTCCCACGCACAAGTGCAGGTTTAGGCCACACTTTTTTTATTTATTGGATTACGGATCCGCCCCCCAGGTTTTTTGAAAATGTTGAAAAAAAATAAAATTCCCGATGGTCTATTTTGTGTTGTTGTTTTTTTCCCGCCGACCACTAGATGCAATGTAAAAGATATTTAAATGCTGACGCCCTGTATTTTCAGGATATAGGCCCCTATGTAGGCCATATCTCTTGTTCTACTGTTGCATCAATAAAAGGTTTTATTTCTTTTTTAGCACATTTCACTTTTTTTATTCCCTCCCCCTTGAATTTCTGTGACGCATAGCACGTAACACTAGGGAAAAAATTAAAAGGTCAAAGATTTTTGTACTTTATTTTTATTTTTATTCCCTCCCCTCCTACATAGGTTTTGGCCTGAAAAATCCGTAATCCAATAAATATAAAAAGTGTGGCCTTACATACATGTGACATTGAAGGGAAGATAACACATTTATCTTACACCACAGTTTCCTCTTGAGGAACCTGGTGGTGTAGTGGTTTGGGTCTCCGACTAGCGATCAGAGGGTCCTGAGTTTGAATCCTACTGGGCGTGAGACTTTGGGCAAGTCTCTTTGCCTCACTGGCCTCTCTCACCCAGGTGTATAAATGGGTACCGGTCGGAAATGCTCGACGCAAGGGCCCAACGCGCCGCGTAGCGGCCAACAGCGAAGCTAGCCAAAGACTTGTCACGGGTCATTCAATAGAACTGGACTCGTAGGAAATATGCACCTAATGTCCAGATGGAATATACCGGACGGTTGGTTCACGTTTTTAGTGACTGTGAACGTATTCTGAATGCAGGGCAGCTGACTACCATCCACATTCCCCTCCCAGTCACCAAAAATATCAACACCACAACTAACGTTCAAGACTACTGGATTGTAGCGCTGAATGAGCAGCTCATCTGAGTTCTACTGAAAGGTTTCAGGATAGACAGGGTTAAAGTGAAAAGTTCATGATAACCTCTAACCGTTGCTGATATCAGACTATAAACCCACACTTTAACTTTTAACTTTAACATTGATCTAAATCACCATACATGGTAAATAAGCTTCAGACAAAAGCAAACTCCATTGTCACACGGATCTGGCATTGAATCCACATAAAATGTGATTAGGCCTACCGGTTTTTCTAAAATGGTCAACTGATTTACAGATGTGTCCCTTGAATAGGACATACTAGCCTTGTTATAATAGCCCTGTCAGCTGCATTTTATAACCTGGTCCCCTTGCATTTTAAGGCCTTTCAGGGACACATTTTTGGCCCACCCTGTAGATAGAATTGGTCCTGTGGAGAACACTAAAAATATTTAAAAAATCCACCCGGCACCGAAAATTTGACCAGGCCGCTGACAAAAATCAAGGAATTAATATGCAGCCTGACAAGTGGAGTCCTCCGTGGACTAGTACGTTCACACAGGGCCAATTTTAATGATTTAGTGTAGTAGTTTGTCTTCAAATTGGGCCGTGTGGAGAATTCTACTCTCTTGTCTTCAAATTGGACCCCGTGGAGAACTCTACTTCTCTTGTCTTCAAATTGGGCTGTGTGGAGAACTCTACTCTCTTGTCTTCAAATCGGGCTGTGTGGAGAACTCTACTTCTGGTTCTCTTGTCATCAAATTGGTCCGTGCGGAGAACTCTTACTTCTCTTGTCTTCAAATTGGGCCGTGTGGAGAACTCTACTTCTCTTATCGTCACATTGGGCCCCGTGGAGAACTCTACTTCTGTTGTCGTCAAATTCGGCCGTGTGGAAAATTCTACTTCTCTTGTGTCATCAAATTGGGCCGTGTGGAGGACTGATCTACTTCTCTTGTCATCGAATTGGGCTGTTTGGAGAACTCTACTTCTCTTGTCATCAAATTGGGCCGTGTGGAGAACTCTACTTCTCATGTCTTCAAATTGGGCCCCGTGTAGAACTCTGCTTCTCTTGTTATCAAATTGGGCCTTCTGGAGAACTGTCCTTTTCTTGTCAGCAAACGGGCCTGCAGAGAACTCTACTTCTCTTGCCTTAAAATTGGGCCCTGGAGAACTCTACTTTTCCTGACGTTATTCATGTTGGACCAGTCAAGATACATTTTGATCTAATTGCTATATTTGCAGAAACAAGAAAGCCATGGAATTCCCATTCCAAACAGATCCGTCAAGGTCAAACAACCTTCACCTCCTCCACGGTCACCCACTGCAAAAAAAATGAAGACGCCCACTACCCCCACTGTATTGGAGACGTTCCCAGAGTCACCATCTGACATGAGTATTTCCAGCCCAATCATTCCTTGGGAGGTACAGCAGAATCCACTCAGTGTGCAAGACAGAAAGATGTCAGTCAAGTCTGCTGCATCTCACAGCTCGGAGGAGGAGGGCTGGTTGACAAGACAGGTAAGTTATGATGGTACCCGGTAATGCCAGGCTTTTCAGTCCCGTAGCCCCCTCCCTGGCAAATTGTACAAAAAAATTGAGCAAAATCAAATGGGATAAAAGATCATTTATTGTTTGTGTCTCAGACAGAGTGCATGAACTTGACCTGAAATCGCATCTCAGAACTTCTAATTTTCAAAATTTTTCTGGGGGACCTGCCCCAGACCCCTGCATAACCGAGGCTTGAAATGCCCCACAGCGAAAAAAGCTAGCCACGGCCCTGCTTTTACATACCAGGTAGTCCTTGCCAAAACCGTCTTCATATGTTGATTGTACAAAACAATCAAACCAGTCTCATGGGCCAGCAACAGGGCTTATACAGTTAATCATCATACACGCAATACATAAGGGCCTCAATAATTATGGGCCTGGAGACTGTTATTTTCCATGAACTGAATGTATCTGTAAAGTATTTAGGGACCTTATTCGCGCAGCCTCTGGAAACTTGGGGGGGGGGAAGCCTCTGGAAACTTGGGGGGGGGGGGTGAACTATTGTACATTTGCGGGCAACTATTGTTTACTATTGGCCTGACAATGGATTTGTGTGGCCGTCAAGTTACGGGAGCTTTGTGAATAAAGGTCCCGGGGGAGGGGGTGAACTGTTGTCCATTTGCTGGCAACTATTGTTCACTATCGGCCTGACAATGGATTTAATGGAGCTTTGTGAATAAGTCCGTGATCTTTTTTCTCCAGGATTCATTGACGCCGAAATCAGGAGATGGGGAGAGAGTCATGATCTTTGAACATGTAAAGGTAAGCTCTTTTATCAATAACAGCATCTTATTCATTACACCAGTATGATAAGATGTAGGACGTCTTATTTCTTTACACCAATGTGATATGAAGTACACCAGTATGATATGATGAAGGATTTCTGATAAGATGTAGGACTTCTTATTCTTTACACCAGTATGATATGATGTAGGACTTCTTATTCATTACACCAGTATGATGAGATGTAGGACTTCTTATTCATTACACCAGTATGATGAGATGTAGGACTTCTTATTCATTACACCAGTATGATATGATATAGGACTTCTTATTCATTACACCAGTATGATATGATGTAGGGTTTCATATTCATTAATACATTGGTATGGTTTGATTCAGGATTTCATACGAATTACACCATGCAATATTCATTGTCTGAATCTTTATACCTTCAGAGTGGGCGTATGACTATCGACGACGCTGTGAAGTATGCAAATGACCTTGGCCTCGTGTCGTCTGCTTCACAGGAAGCTGACACCATAGCGGAGGCATCGTCTGCTGTAGCTGACCAGAAAGTGTATAATTTTGCTGTTTACAAGACAAAGAAACATGGGAAAGGACTGTACCAGACTCAAGTCAGACGAATCCTTCAGGTAAATCATTATGGCCGCCATACACAATAAAATATTTCATCAAATTTTCTGAATATGCTCAATAAAGGCGTAGGCCTACTTGCGAGTTTATGCATTGAAGGCCTACTAGGCCCTGAATCTGAATTTTAAAACAATTGGATGACAAATTTGATTGCGTCAGGCAGCCATAGATTGGTTAGCACTTCCACTTGCCAATAGGGTTGACCAATAGGTGTCACTACGGCCTAATTCAATGCATATGGCAGACACATTCATTCTTGATCGAGGACCAGTCACATGGATTTGCCTGTGTATTGGTCCGCTAGATCTTTGCTGCCATCTTTTGGCAATATGCACGGCTGACTGCTCCTATTTCATTCTAATCTGAAAAAATAGGTAGGTCCTACAGAAAGACTGGAAAATATCTGAACTTAGGTCGCTGCATGGCCACGGCGGAAATACTCGCTAGCTGGTGGGCTAGGCCATGTCATAATAGCTGGAGCAGTGTTTCCCGCCAGAGGGGCATAGGAGACTTGCACTACCATACAAGATTGCCCAAAAAATGCCAAAAGTTATTTTAACCAGGATTTTCGGCGAAATCATGGTTGATCATCCCCCCCCCCCATCAAATTTATTTCTGGAAGCAACACTGTGGAGTAGCGTGGTTGCATGTGAAGGAAGAATTCATTTGATGTTCATTGTGCAGTTTATGTGATCTCTAATGGGTAATTTGACTGCCGACGTAAAGGGAGCCACCTAGCAGCAGCAACACAGACTAAAAAAATGCATTACAAAATGTACGTAGTAAATCGGTTCAATTTGCCGACAGCGTAGTTAGTCCCTTGGGTTGGAGAGTGGCGCTGTCGAGAAAAAGTGGCAATACTGTGGGCCCACACTTGACACTAGCGGCGAAATATCGTGCCTCATTTCACCACTAGCGTAGGTGGAAGGCCGCCATTTTGGATTTTGCCGGCACGCATGTAGAAATAGTTCGGTCGGCCTAATTGCACAATTCTTTCTAATTAGTATTCAGTTCATTTCTAATACCACTTGTTATCAACACAAAGTCCTTTTAGTCTGAAACTATTCGCCTTGAACCCAACAGCACCACTTTTCAACATCATCTATCATTTAGCGTAGATGCCACTGGGTTGGCGGTGACACGGCTGGCCTGTTCACGATGGTTAAAAACCTTTACCAAAATGTAGTAATCTGCACTACTTTCAAGATGGAAACCTAGCACCTGCGCTAGTGGTGTTATAGAAGATAACGCCATCTAGTGTCAAGTGTGACTGTGGGCCTTTACATTTTCCTTTGTCTTTTTCACAGATTGATTTTGGACAGAAGGTCATATCCATGATTGAGAGAGGTAACGTCTTCAAGAAATATGGTTTTGCACAAGTCCTGGATTTTGATTCAAAGGTATGGCTCAGTGGTCATTTCAGTAAAAAAATTGAGGAAAAAAGTAGAATAAAACCAACAGATGCATGGAATATTCAAAGATAAATGCGACGCTCCACCACAAAACCAGAAGACGTCGCACGGAAAATGAGCCTAAATGTAGGCCTACCGGTACTGAGATGACACCAGGAGATAAAGAAATAGAGTCACTCAGACTTCACAATAGACAGACAATATTGGAGTTGACAGATAATTCGGTCCCAAACTGCCAACCTCGAGCGGCTTACGACTGGTTTTGTGGTGGAGGGTCACAAATGATGTATTTGAGCTCAGTTTGAAACTTAAATTTGCTTTTTTCAGGTCGCCATTCTGCCCATTGCATTTCTGTGGGAAATTTGAAAATAAAAAATGTGAAAAAATACATTCCAATTTTTATTCCACAAACAAAAAAATGTAGACTAGACTAACTCGCTAAACAGAAAAAAATTGCCCTGGCCTATTCTGCTTATTGAGTCAAGCAACTACCATTGCTGAAGTGGGTCAACTTTGATGAGACACCACAAAAATGATCTCGAGTGGTAGTACTTGAACTCCTTAAATATGAAAGAAATGTGTGGTGGTCGTCTAGGAAAATCCGTCAGAAGTCACTGAATGATCAACAAGGCTGTCAGATTGCCTGTGCATTGATCTGCTACTGTTCACCTGTTACACAGTGCATTTCAGCTGTTGAAATGTGCGGGTTCACCAAGGCCAACACTTTCCTCAAATGCGACATCCAGCGGGTTTTCCTAGACCGCCTCACAAATGTTCAAAACAGCCGCGATGGAAATGGATCCAAAGCCCCACCGTGAATAAAAACACATGAACTGAAGAGAAGTGAGGTGCAATCTGACTTACACGATACATTTTTATTGCAAATATATTAGAAGGGACCTGGCCATTTCGTCCGAGATTAGATAGCCGAAAATCCGACTTGTAGTGTCCAACTTATGCGATTATATCCGAGATGGGCGATTTTCCAACTTAAGCATCTCCGATTTAAGCGTTTTCTACTGTAGTACATTGGATCCATTCACCGACAACGTAATTAGTCCCTGGGGTTGGAGAGTCCAAAGAAGAAAGCACAAAAATTGACACACAAAGTGGTAAATATCAAGAAGTCAATTTCCAGGACTTAGCAAATTTTCGACCCCAACCGGGGTCTTCTTCAGCCTGGCACTTTTCCACACTAGATTTCAGAAAAGACTCTTTTCTGAAATCTAGTGTGGAAAAGTGCCAGCCTGAAGAAGACCCCAGTTGGGGTCGAAAATTTGCTAAGTCCTGGAAGTTGACTTCTTGATATTTACCTGGGGTTGGAGAGTGGCGCGCACGGCGATGGTGGCGCCGGCTGTTGAGAAAAAGTGGCAACACAAGGCTCCTTTAAAATATTGATTGTCTGTCTGTTGCAGGAAGATGATGTTGCCTTAAAGATCTTCATCAATGATGATGGTGCCGGTACAGAACTCGACATGGATGCGGACAACCCTGATGAAAAGAATAAAATTATCCGTCTTCTGAGTGTCATTATCAATTTGAATAAAGCTGACGTGCGTTGTAAGTGAACTTTTAAAGAGTGTCTTGCCTTATGCACTCCCAAGTCCAATAATGTAACACTTTTCAATTTTCTCTTTAACACTTTTCACGTTCGGTCCCAAGTAACAGAAATCCCTCTTTTCCAACTCTAAGTCGTCACTGAAAAAAAACGGTCTGCACGTGTACACTCTTGGACTGATTCAATCAGTTGCCGCTGTGTAGACTTTAATGGTAAAGAAAGAATATAGCCACGGCTGATAGCCAACTGACGTGTGCGATGCACTGCACAAGTTAAATGCGCCAGCGCATCATGTGGTTGGGTTGTTGTAGATGCAGATCCGTACACCATGGGGATCCTCCACTAGGAAGTCATCATTAGGCCGACTTATACCTACAAGTTGTCATAATGACGAGTAATGCGAAAGTCGTGAAGTCGTCATTATGACGACTTAGCATTACTCATCATATTTCTAAGACGACAGAAAATCCTCAGTCCCGAAAGTGTCGACTTAGGTGAGGTTTATTGTGTCATCAATGACATCGCTGCGGTCACATCGCTCGCAGCGCTGACATGTCGAGATAAAAAGTTGTACGCCCACCTTGTAAGGATACATGCTAAGATTTTCCAAAGGCATCCCACCGCATATTATGATGTGTATTTTCAGTGGAGCGTGACTACACCGAGGCCCTCCCCAAGCTCCAGATGATCATCAAAGAAGGACAACTAGAGAAAAAAGGACGGGGATTCAACCCTTGGGTCAAGTATGTGTTATCGTCGGTTGGAGATCTTTCATCTTCAGTGTTGCTCCTGTTCGTACGCTGCCACACAAACAGGGCTTTGGTCTCGCACCTCTTTATACGCTCCCACACAAGCAGGGCTTTGGTCTCGCTCCTCTTCATAGATACACTCCCATGCAAACAGGGCTATGGTCTGGCTCTTCATACGCTCCCGCACAAGCAGGGCGTTGGTCTCGCTCCTCTTCATACGCTCCACACAAACAGGACTTTGGTTTCACTCCTCTTCATACGCTCCCATCCAAGCAGGGCTTTGGTATCACTCCTCTTCATACGCTCCCACACAAGCAGGGCTT
Source organism: Notospermus geniculatus (assembly GCA_002633025.1). Classification (NCBI taxonomy): domain Eukaryota; kingdom Metazoa; phylum Nemertea; class Pilidiophora; order Heteronemertea; family Lineidae; genus Notospermus; species Notospermus geniculatus. The sequence continues at coordinate 211,265 of NMRB01000948.1, read as the reverse complement.
TGGTCTCGCTCCTCTTCATATGCTCCTGCACAAACAGGGTGTATTGAACGCGCGCCGGTCACCATCCACGTAGTGATCGTGCTCTGCGTTGCTTAACTTCTAGCGCCGAGGCCAACGTGCTAACCACCAGGCCATAAAGGAAATCCTCCACGGCCGGCGGGTTAAGCCGTGCCATATAGTAGTAGCTACAAGGGGTTCAATACACCATCACTCAGCTTTGGCCTCACTCCTCTTCATACGCTCCCATGCAAGCCGGGCGTTGGTCTTGCTCCTCTTCATACGCTCCCGCACAAGCAGGGCTTTGGCCTCGCTCCTCTTCATACACTCGTACACAACAGGGCTTTGGTCTCACTCCTCTTCATATCTCCCACACTAAAGTGGAATTGTATGAAGAGGAGCACGACCAAAAACCCTGCTGTAAGAGATGCCCGAGTCAGAAGTTTTGCTTCCATGTAGCAGAGGCGGACCCACAATTTCGGAAAAGAGGGGGAGCACTCTGCTAGAAACATTGAAATCTGCGGTGAATTTCAATGATTTGCTCCAAATTTCAGAATTTCACGGTCAATAGTATGGATTTGTTCCCCTTGGATCCGTGCCTGTGTACGACAAAGTTTTAAAGTTTAGCGAAAAATTTTCATAAAAACTTGAGGATGGACTTTTGTGTTCTTTATTTTCAGGCGCTGGGTGCGTGTGCGTCATGGAGAAGTTTCTTACTACCGTCCACATGAGGAAACAGCTTTAAATATCATACAGCTCGTGGAAGGGATGACTGCCGTCACGAAGGTTGATAATAATGGCTTTATCATTGTTAAGGACGTCAAACAATATCCGTACGTAGTTTATATAGGGGTCATCTCAAAATTACATTGATGCCAAAAAAGACGAAGTGACTTCATCTTTTTCCCTGACCCCCTCGCCCCTTGAAAAGATGAAGTGGGCACTTGACATTGGCTTATGCCCGGTATGCCTGCCAAGTCGCAGGGGCGCACTTGCTCCGCGATATTTCCAACATGTTGGAAACTGCCGCGAGTGCTCAGGAATGCCTAAGGGGTGTTCGTGGGCATTTCTGTTCGCAGTCATTCACGGTGCCTATCTCCACTTGGCCCGCGGATCACCAGCCGGGTCATCGAGAGTATACTTGTAGTGACTCGTGGCCAAGTAGAGACAGGGCTTTATTTTTGGGGAGCGTGCTGGCATAATGGTTAGGGCTGTGGACTCGTGATCGGAAGGTCGCGGATTCGATCCCCGGCCGTGCCACTTTGTAACTCTCAACTGGCCTGAAATGTCCATCGTGTGTGCTATATTGTGGCTGCCCTTTGGTTTCTACAGAAAGGTTTCTGAATCATAAGCTGGGGTAATAATGTGTGAAGCGTTTAGAGAGCGTAATACGCTATGAAGCGCTATATAAGAACTCACCGTTATTTTCTGTATTGAATAAAGGCTGATGTCTGGGATGAAGAGTAAAATACCAATATGTCACTATAATTATTCATTGTCGTCTGCTGCAGATTCCGTGTTGCGACTGACGACCGAACCCCAGCCCAGGTCAAGAAGGAACGCGATCACTGGGTGCAGGTTATTCTTGAGGCCAGCCATGGGGAGAAAAAAAAGGCAGCAGCAGAAGAAGAAGTGCCCCCTCAATTATCGGTAGAGGGACCAGCCGTTGAAGTCAAATTCAACTTGAATCAACTTCGTCAGGTTGGTGGCTCAATTCTCATATCACTTAGGCCTACCTACAGCTTTGTTCCCAGGGTCTTCCTCCTCTGTCAACCTCGGTCCTCTCTTTCGTGGGAGACCCTGAAAACACAATCGCCTAAATTGTTGATTGGGTCAGGGCACTGACCAGTCACGTCGCTGGATTTGAACTGTGTATCCATCGCTTGACCCTACATTACCAGATCTTTTTCCAGATATGTTACCAGTAAGACCATCTACAGTACAGATCACAATTGACATCCCTAATTTCACATAAGTTACGCATAACTTTTCACGCAGTATTACCTGCATATACCGGTAATTTGCATGAGTTATGTTACACGAATTACGCAGTGAGATATGCATAACCAAGACGTACTTACGTGTAACCACAGCGTAAGTTATTCGTAACTTAGGTTTGCCATTGTTGGTATGTCAGCTGGGATCTGTACTGTAACCCCCCCCCCCAAGTCAGCTGCAACTGCTTTAGTGGAAGCAGGCTTTTATTTTCTTAAAGATTTGAGGGAAAAGTTTGTTTATTTGTGTACAAAAGCACAGGTTAAGATAGTGAAATTTGTGTGTCGAATATGGGAGACCGACAGAAATCTCTTTTGTTTACCGGTAATTAAGTCTGGTGGTAATGTTTTCTGACAGTTTCTTTTGTTCGTGTTAGTGAATAATAAGCCCGTAAAGGCTGGGAACTTCTCCTGTTGTTACCATTGTATTGTCTGCCATTGTATGTTACATGTAGTTGTAGTCACTATATAATAAAATAATTGAACTTAAACTCTTAAACACAGGAGTTGGCGGACATGAAACAGCAGCTTCAGACCCTCCAGATACCAGAAGCCGTCATCGGACAGGCGGATAAAATCATCCAAATGGCAACGATGCTGGAAACTCAACCTGGTACAGAGAAACCACAAAGTGAAACGACTACCAGGTGAGATGAGTTAGTATGGCAGTCGATTGTGTAGTTACCATGGTTACATGGGAACTGCATGTTCTATGTTTCAATGGCCAGTGACTACCACCTTGGTTTCCCAAAAAATTTTATCATGTTCCCAACAAGAATTTAAAGCCCCACTGTATTGAATTTTATGATATTTTGAAAACGTTAGGAGATTGAACATAGACGTCTCATAGCTCATGAAGGTACCCAAAATGCTTGCTTGATACGTACTTCAGAGAATTAAGGCCTAGTTTTCAGCACACATTGAAAAAAAACTGCAGGGAGAGCTCTAATTTATTCAGATGGAGTGCAGTACATTTTACACTACACTGACGTCGTGACGCCAAGAATGAGGACGGCGCAGTACTAGCACCACACGGCGTCGCTGCGAGCGTTGTGACCAAAATGTCGTTTTTCTAACGTTTGTTTCCATTTATTTCTGGCATGAAAATAACCCGTTTGTGTTGGTCACCCGACAGTAAAACTTATATCATCGTGTAGCAGATGAAATTTTCTTTTAATCTCATTACGTTTTTCTTAAAGATAAGAGATACGCTGGCGATAATAGCAACGTTATTGTGTCATTATTCCTGTAGAAAAATGTACAGGTCATTTTCTCATGACGCAACGTCAACACCTAAAATGACGTCAATGACTTCGCTCAGGTCACATCGCTCGCAGCGCCAACCTGTCGGGATAAAAAATTTGCACCATCCTCATTGCAGCGATGATTCGTGTTTTTCAAATTCAATACAGTGGGGCTTTAAAAGTTCATTACTCCATTTTGAATTCATGATTTCATTCTGCAGTAATGTCCCCACTGACGACAAAAAACTGTACGCAGAAATCAAGCGTCGCACCGAGTATTTAAGTGGAGTTTCACACTCTCAACCTGATGTTGAGCACCAGGATAGAGATGAAGACCTGAAATCTAAGCAGGAGGTCGATGACACCAGTGAGAATGGCTGTGTTGATGAAGAAATCCCTGGATATGCAACAGTGTCAAAAATACATCGTTTGGAATCAGAGGAAGACAAACCTGGGTCTGTGGATATTTTCGTTGTTTATGGAGCCAATGTATGCACTTCAGATCCTTCCTTTTAGTCAAACTTTTGACAAGGTCCTTCTAACAGCTCTAATGTTTCTTCATTATGGGAAGTCAATTTCTATACATATCAAACATGTTTGATATAGTCTTGGTGAAGTTTGAGCAAATTAACCAACAGAATAAATCAGTCCATACAGAATGATTGGAGAGTTGTGGGAGCTATTTTAATGGAAAATGTGTGAGTAAAATAGTGGTCTAATAATTTTTTTCCAGAGCTGTATCGGGTGTCCCAAAAAAAGTGAACCACTTTTTGACAAGTATTTTCTCAGCGATAGATAAACCGAATTCACTGGAATTTTTCACAGAGTAACCTCAGGGTACCATCAACAGGTCTGCAAAATATCTAAGAGATCGGTCACACATTGTGCGAGTATTGTCAAATTCAAAACAGCATGTCAAAAAATCCAATATCAGAGCTAATGCAATGTGACCTTCATCATGTTCATGCAGGTGTTGACATGCTGTTTTGAATTTGACAATGCTCGCATAATTTGCGACCGATCTCCTAGATATTTCACAGACTTGTTGATGATACCCTAAGGTTACTCTGTGAAAAATTCCAATGAATTCGGTTCATCTGTCGCTGAGAAAATACTTGTCAAAAAAAGCGGTTCACTTTTTTTGGGACACCCGATATATTGTAGAATGCTGCTAACAGTTGATTTTATTGGGTCTCTGTACAAATGATTTTTATTTCATTGTATTATTATTATTACATCAATATTTATTCATGTTATGTTTCAAGGTCCCAACCAGAACATCAGGATGCACTTCCAGTTATCCCTGAAGCCGATATACCTTTAACACCAACTGAATATCCAGTGCCTGATCTCGATATTCTAAAGCCTGCTCCACCGCCCCGGAAAACTCCTGAAAAGCCAAAACATGACGTACCATCAGAAGCTGTACAAGATGAGAGCAAGACAAGTGAAGCTAGCGAGCAGGCTACTAGNCCCCCCCCCCCCCCCCAGATATTCCCGCCAATCTGGTCCAATTACAATAGGACGCATGGATGTTGAGAATTTTTCTTACCATCCTGCACTATATTGTCTTTGAAGTGCTTTCTGATGTCCTCCTTTGTCAACTCACTGTCCACGACACTGGCAAACTGCAATTTTAAAAATAATACTGCCGGTAAAAGTATGAAATAAAGTCGTAATGCATGAATGGGGAGAAATGGCTTATCTACGAAAGCCCAGAATGCTCATTCAAAATTCAGTATTGAATTTTGAATGAGCATTCTGGGCTTTCATACTTTATCAGAACAAATTATCATGCATTTTCATCTTTTGGAGATGACACATTTTACAGGGTAGGATGGTGTGACCGGTTTTCTTGGTACTAAGAATTTTTTATAATTACAATTATGTTCGTGTTTTTTTGTGAATAACCCACCATTTTTCGGCCCATCTCGAAGTAAATGTACATGTATGCTACAAAAGATACGGTCCCCGATCTGGGGGGAAATGTTTATGTCTCGCAGGCGAGGCGCGTACGGGAAAAAACGGGAGTATACCCCGAAAACTGGTCACTCGATCATACAGGCCACAAAAAAAAACTTTCTGATAATGCTTAAGGTGTGATTGCAGGTTGAAAAGGCTGGCTTGCCCGGTAATCAAAAGTGTCCCTCTATCTACACCCCCTGACCCAGGGTGAGGTACAGGGTTTACATTGACCATGCACTGCTTTAAAAGAACAAGGCAAACTTACCAATTCTGTGCAGTGTATGAGAGTGGCATAATTACATGAAAATCTGTAGCCACATGGCTGAGGGAGGAGTGGGATAATTTCTTTTCTAATTTCTTCCACCTGCTCCTCACTCAACTCATTCCTGAGTCTTATCATCTCGCCAATAGATCTACTTGCTGCGGCTTGACGCTTCCTGAAATCTGTCGGCTGTGCCAACCATTGCTTCTCCTTTTTCATTGGAATGAGGCAAATTTGTGACCAATCTTTGAAACTGTCAAAAATATAAAACCAATGGGTGAGGTCAGAATTCGGTGTGTGTAAGGCTGAATTTACATCGGATGACACGCGACACAAACACGCAGGCAAATATGGCTCCCCATGAAACCTTCGTTCACCTGCGTGTTCGCGTCATGTGTCATCCGATGCAAGTATTTCATCACTTGAGAAGTTCAACATGCTGTTATAGGGTGACTTAAAGCCAGACACTATAGACAGATGGGTTATAATCGACGAGCATAGTCTCGGTCACCCAGCCGCTGTTTCGAATCTGGGAAACCGTAGCAGTATGTGTGGCTGGCTGCGCAAGACTACACACAGCATTGGGGATTCCCCAAGGGGATTCCCAAAACCTCGATGCAGGATAATGCTATAATATGTGGTTCTATGGTTCTATACACTACGCACGCCTGTAGATGAGGTTGCACTATCTATTCGGCCGAACTGGAGAGTGAGTAGCGGTGCATATTGTGCGGCTTTAAATCCTTCATCAGGTAAGGTAACAATTGCTTCAACTCATCCTTTTATGTGTAGAAACACTCTCCATGCCTAATTGGTAACTTGGACCATTCAAACAGTACTGTAGGCCTAGATTTGAATGGTCTTTGCATCTTGCCCAACCAAGGCTTCCTGTCACTCCTACTATCGCTCCATCCACCCTTGCCGACCACCGTAGCATTTATCGCTCGCATTTGCCGCCCATGAGCGTGGCGGCGGAAGCAGCCAAACGTTACTGAAAGCGCGGTTTATGACGAAGATAGGAACATTGTGAGGTTTGGATCGATGAAAATCTCAAAATGAAGAATAATCTAATACGTTAATGCATGTTTTATTCACAAAACATTGGATTACACGCATTTATCATTGACAGTGGTGGGGGTGTGTGCGGTCCATGGAACGACCTGTCTGCGAGCAGGATGACAAACGGTGGTCGTCAAGGGTGAAGGGAGCGTAGTTCGAAGGGCGGAGTGACCGGAGGCCTTGATTAGTCAAGATGGGTCTTTGGAGCATGAATATACAACGTTGCCTAAAGGTCAAAGGTTACCTCAGCTGTCACGAGATACAAAACTTAATGCATGGGCCTACTGTCGGGCTTTAATTACCAGGAAATTATTTTGGTACTCACGTGAGCTTTCTTCGTACCGGTACACTATCCAAGTCAGAGGGGTAGCACAAAACTACTGGTGCCGTCCTTCTTGAAGACATCGATGTGTAACGCTCACGCAGCTGGGAAGTTGCTATTGACGCCATTGTCTTAGAGTCAACATTATCCCATGTATATGGCATATTGGACTGGAGCTGCAGCTGCAATAAAAATTGAAGGCTTTTGTAGGCCTAGTAACTATTTCAGTAATGCGTGTTATGCTTGACCCTTTAGCACCTTAAAATAATGTAATTCTTCCAAAATTTGTCCCTTGAAGGGTTTTCAGCAAACATGGCATTAAAATTTTTCAGAGCCCAAAGTAACCCACCCTTTCGGTGCCAGAGCAACATTAGACTTCATGAAAAACTCAAAATGGTACCTAGACACTCAAAATGGTACCTAGACACTCAACACGGTACCTAGACACCTAACGTTTGAAAAAAGAACTGAAATCCACGTCAATATAAGTTCCGAAATGTTAGCAAAAATAGCCAAATGCTAGTCCTGCCAGGAGTTTTCAGAATCTAGATGGCGTTGGCGAGCTGATGTCCCATGATTGAAAATACCCACCCCGGGAGCTGAGGTCCTCAGCTCCCAGGAAGTACCTACTCCTCAGAGGTCTACTAGGTACTGTAATGATGTCAGGTCGACCTTGCGATGTCACAGAACAGACGCAGACTGACTTTTCCGGATCACTTTGCGTCTGAGGCACGACAGCGTGAAACAAATCAGTCGCTGATATGGTGTACAGTTACGACTGCGCACTGATGCTGCTTTTTGTTCCACGATGATCATACACATTTTCGTTTTTGTGACCTGACCGTGATTGCGACACCTGATGCCGACTGTTCTGTCGTAGCGCAGGCAATCGCAGTGTGACCTGACATCCACATAAGCATTAACTTACTGTTTTTTCCATGGCGGGAGTTATAGAAGTGAAAAAGCCGTTGAAGTAAACGCCTTCGTTGTGCATTCCGTAAATACTGAGGGCACATCTTGTGAGGAAGGTCTTCCCTGTGCCGCACGATCCAATAACCACAACAAGTGGAACATTATGAAATCTTGCCATTATATTCTCGTAGCAAAAATTCATGAACACGGCACCTGAAATTTGACCAGTTGTGGTAACAGGGGCTGAATGGGTGAATGTCGTCCAGTCCTGATCCTACACGCTAATTCTTAGCCCAAGCTGCTAACCCTGACCCTCAACTCTATGTCACTGACCCCTACCCTAACCCTAAATATAGTCCTGGGCGGGCCGTCACGAAACTCCGATGGCACTAACAATGCCTAACAGAGAGGTATGCAATGGCTTTTACCATTACAGAATTTCTCTGTTAGGCCCTGTTAGTGCTATCGTAGTTTCGTGGCGGTCGGCCCTGACCCTTACCGTCACTGCTAACCAATCTAACTCTGTAACCTGGGTACACTGGTTTAGACACAAAGCAGCTCATTAATTATGCAGCGCTCCCACACCAGCTGATCACTGACACAGGGCAGAAAGTGGCCGGTGTATACTTGTGGTGGAGGGGGGACCGCCTTGCGGAAAGGAGCCACCTACAAGCACGTTTCAGAAGAAAGTGGCTGTTTATCGAGGCTGGCTTGCCAAACAGTATCATACTGTATGCCAGGTTTGGTTTCAATCAAGATTTTTGACTCAGACTTTTTTGAAAGGTTTAATTACCTCCAACGAATAGGCCATTCATGTATGCTGATGCTGGTACTGTTTTCTTTAATTTGCGATACAGTTTGGCAGCTTTTCCATCGACTAGAGGCGTTGTGATTTCCACTGGTGTGACTGGCTTATGTAGATAAAATTCCTGTCCTTTAAGCTGTAGGCCAGTTACTGGTGACACTTGGAGCTCATTCGAAAACACAAATGTACCATTCTTCTGCTTGCCAACTATCGTTGTTAATATGATGGTATGCGGATCTGGAGGCTGTCTGCAAATATAAGAGACAAAATCAGTGTTCGATTTTAGCACTTGTCCCGTTGCCCGGGGCAAGTGAATTTTCATACGGACAAGTAAAAATCCAGAAGTGGTTGTCCTGTGGACAAGTAAAGAATCATCATTTTTCCATTGAAAAACCATTTGCGTTCAACTCAAAAAGCAACACGGGCAACCAATTGCAAAAGAGCACTTGCCCGGTGGACAACTGGACCGAAGAGCTAAAAATCGATCACTGTAAAATGCATTGTACCTGCTTCAGTTTCATAAAAGTAAATGCAAGGATTTATAATTCACTAAACTAACGCCTGGATCATTCCAAATTTTCACCACCGTGTATCTAATGAGTACACATGAGATGTTTAACAGGTTTTTGATTTGACTTTGACCATTTCATTTTGGCACTGGTGGGGGGGGGGGATTCTAAATTCTGTCCTGCAAAAAAGGATACTTTTGAGTAAAATTACATGTACTCACTCATCAAATGATTTGATCAGGTCGTCAAAGTAGTCAATAAGCTGTTTAGGTTTCATCATGACAAAGATGCAGGGATAGGTTGCCTTTTTGTCCACGAGGTCCATCAGCTTCCGAGGTGAAGCTTGTACACTGTAGGGGATAAACACCTCACTGAAAAAGAGGGAGACAAAATAAAGCACACAAATTGACACACAATGTGAAAAAATATACATTCTGTAGATGTACAAGTCGTTTGCAAAATTCGCAAATTTTCGACCCCACACCAAGGGTGTTCTTCAAGCATGCCTTTCAAGTCAGAATCCCAGAAGTATAAGCTTAGCTACACCCGCTCGAAGATGTCACCCTCAACCACTGTCACTGAAACACTTGGTGCCAAAGTCCGTTTCTGAACACTAGATGTCACTACCAGTTGTTGACAAACGTGCTCGATCAACCAGCCAATGAGCGATCAGCCAATGAGAAAATGTTTCATGTTTTCCCCTAGTTGCGTGAAATACTGGTCGCTGATTGGTTGATGACAGTTTGCGCCATCTAGTGTTCAGAAACATGATTAGACCCCATCTGTGCCAGTGGTTGAGAGCGTATAACTATAAGGCCAAAAAAAATAAAGTATTTGTTTCTTGTCCGCGCCCGCATCATTCCCAGACCCCCGCATCGAAAAATTTTTTTCTCACCAATTTCAAATTTTCCCACTTTGGTTACGCAGCGCCTTCTATACAATGCATAGAAATGCTTCATCACTTGAAATCATCTTTGTTTTTCATGAAATCTGTGCTTTAAACATGTGGAGAGATAGTTTGCTGGTGGTATTTCCCCCCATCCTTGAAGAAAACGGAAAAAAATTATTTGAAAATAAAAAAAAAATTCGCATGCCCGCATCAATTTTCGCTGAGTTGCTGGACAAGAAACAGACAATATATTTTTTTTGGCCTAATCTCGAGGCCACTGGGGACGAGTGTAAAGCTTAGCTGGATCCTAAGTGTGGCTGAAGGGGTTATTGTCATCCTGGGTACACAAAGTTTCTTGTTTATTATTTTACACCCCCAAATCCATAAATACTGGTTCATGTGGCCTAAGTTTGGATAGTAATAATGAGGAAGCCCTGAGAAATAAGGAAGGCGTGAAAAGTTTAGACAGAGCAAACAGGCCCCATTGTATTCGTGGTGGAGCTAATTACAAATAGGAGACATACATAAGAAGACCTGTTATTAGTATACCGAAGACCTGTTATTAGTACTGGTAATTAAGCTGAAAGAAAGGAATTTATCAGCTGGTATAGTATGGGTTGTGTACTTTAAAATGAGGAAAGATAAGAGACAAAAGAGCTGCAAGCTGCGCTCTAAAATGTTGAGCAATAGAAGGGCAGAACTGCCAACCCGTGATTCATGCCTTCCGGAATTTTTCCTGAAATTTCACCCCTTCAAGGGGTTCTGCAAAATCAGTGAGTCAGATGGATGATAGAACTGTCCCATCGCTAAATCTATCACGCTGTCATGACACATTGTCCATCATGAAGAGATATCCAAAACTGAGCACAAAAAAAAGGAATCACAAAATGACAGTAGGCCTAAGTGCATGTAAAATCATCTCCAATATTCACAAATTTTCTTGCCCAACCAGGTACCGTAGGTGGTGCATAAGTGTATACAGTACTTCATAAAGTTAAAAAGTGTCACATTGAGTTTTGACCTTTGTCGACTCAGTCAACTTTAAAATGACACAGGATTCTGATAGGCCTACAACTTTGCAACTAGTGTCTACTGTAAACCGTGAAATTTTCGCGACGCTAGAAGTTGGCAAATTTATCATTTTTGAAAACCACGAAGACTAATGTCCGCGTTTTACCTTCATAATTCAATGGAAAATCATATTTTCGCGCTGTTTAAGTTTGCGTTTCGGGCCATGACCGTGAAAATAAAACGCACGCAAAAATTTCACGGTTTACAGTATTCCGGAACTTCAACCTGACACTTTAGAATGTTTTAGGTACCGGTACCGGTACTCTACTAGTATTATGTGCACAACACTCTTTACATTTCTATCCAACCTCTTTCCACTAGGGGTCAAAATGTGAGAAAGACAAGAAAAATAACCATGTCATCTAGGTTTTATCGAAAGTGGGAAGATAACGGTATGTGAAGTGCTCCCCAATGAGTCTAATGACATTGCCCCAGGGTTTCTTCATCATAATCACCAAGAAAAACCCCATGAAATATAGGAAAATGGCCCTTTTCTGTTCCTTTGAGGGTACTAACATAGGACCCACTTAGGCCTAGTACTGACGGAAACACTGCTCCTAGAGTGATCATCACTCTAGGCCTAAATAGAAAAAATATGAGAAAAACGACACACTTACAATTCATCTCTGGACTCTTGGCAAATGCATAACAGACCCCTCTCTTCACCTTCCACTTTGTACTTGATCTTCAATGTGAAACTTAACAACGTGACCCAGGTATCATTCTTGCCAAAGTACCCAGTTGTACCATTATGCTCAGTGTACTTCATGTTGAGGAGTTGTGTGGAATAATCAGGTTTATCTGCTGCATCCCTCTTATACCAACTCTTAATTACCCCACAGTTGGGTCAGTCCAATTGTGTTGGAGGGGGAGGAGCCAAGGCTAGGAGCTATAGGCTAAATTATCCCCAAGCTGTCCTCATTGAAGGACTCTCCCAGACACAAGCAGGCCTACAGCTGAAAAGTCTGATGATGGGCTTCTCAGCATTTTGATTGAATGCAAGTAAGGTGACAGACACTAAGCAAGGGTTTCAGATAATTTTTAACTTTGAGTCTTTTCTGTAGTCGTTACTAGAAAGTGCCTGGAAGACCCTGGTTGAAGTTGAAAATGTGCAAGATTTGGAGATGACTTAATTTATGTTTTACCATTTTGCTCTCAGCGGATGCCAGGAAAATGCATCTACACTCAAAGGCTCCATGCCTGCAAAACACCTTCCCAGTCGATAACATGTCCTTTGTTTTCTGTCACATGTTCATGGGCTGCTGATGATCCTTATTTTGATGTTCCACCAGTCGTTTTGATAGTGGTCTGCCTGTTTTGCCAATGTAACTTTGCTTACATGAGCAGTTAAGTTTGTATGTACACAACACCTCTTGGTTGCTGTGGTGCTGAAGATGTTTGGAATTGNTCCCCCCCCCCCCCCCATAAATCCAGCCCTGAAAAAGCAGCTTTGAGCTGCTCGTTGAGTTCACCTAAGGTTTACGGAGAGACTTGGGTAGTGTGATAATTGTTTTTATAAAAGTGCTTTAATATTAAACGTAGTTACACCTGAACGAGAAGTCCGGGTTTCTTTTGGTCCGGACTTGGGAGAAGTCCGGGTTTCTCCATCAGAGCACTTACACCACAAATCCAATTACCTAGTACCAAACCCAGTGATCGCAGGTGAATTCGAAAGTCACATCCATCGTCACTCAATGTAACAAATGTAAGCCTACCATAATCGAAACGCCATCTGTCGCCAGGTCTAGAACTAGATAATTGCACTTACACCTGAAGTAGAAGCCTTGGTCAAGTCTGGACTTGATCTAGACCCACTCATGTCATCCGGTCTTAGGAAGTCCAGACTTCGTAGACCCTGACTTATCAGCTGATATACACCCGCCGTTTTTGTAGTGCAAGCAGGAGAAGTCGGGACTTCGTTTGTACAGCTATTGAGACCTTGGAGGAATTACACTGACAAATTCCTCCAAGTTGAGACCAAGTAGGAACTGCTCTCTGAAGGCCTCTCCTATATTAAGTCTCTGCTCTCTTCCAGACTGTCGTCAACATGAACAAAGCCTGTGGTGAACTTCTTGCTTCCTCCAAGTTCCCCCGTGTGTTGGAATTCATCCTTGCGATAGGGAACATTCTGAATCACAGCAGTAAGAAAGATGTAGCAGATGGCTTCCAGATGTCATCACTCACTAAGGTACGTAATTACAGGTTTCCTTGATTACCGTATAGGCAAACCCCAAATTCCCAGATCTGCGCACTTCCACCAAAATCGCAAACACAACCTCGACCTGAAACCAGCTGACGTGATGCAATCCATGATTCAGCAATGGTCGAGTCTGACGCAACGTCGTCGAAGTCACTGTCTCAGGGTTTTCTGACTCACGTCATTCATATTAAATGATACATGACAATGATTAAATGTGTTTTGGATTTTTTCCAGTTAGCCGACATGAGAGGGCGAGACAGGAAATATAACCTGCTTCAGTTTGTAATCGAACAGATCGGCAAACGTCAAGAGGACTTGTTGAAGTTCTATGATGAGTTGGGTCACGTGGAGGCGTGCTGTGACATGTCCATCAAAGGTCTGAACGCTGAGATCGCAGGTGAGTGGCAATCACACTTTATGAGTGAAATGTAAGGTTCTGCTGCTGCTGGTCGGCGCCGCCGGACGGCCCCATGCAGGACGCAGAAATGCCAACCGGAACTAACAGCCTAAAAAAGAGTATTTTCCAACCGCCCATCAGAACTGATGAAGTGTGCCACGAGAGATGCTCACCACGCACACGCACACTTCCGAGTTTCCTTTCTGTTCCCATTCACTTAGAATTAGGCCTACTACTCAGAACATTTTGAGAAGCCATTGAACCCTGGTTTATTTTCAGTGATGAAACAACAGGTGAGCAAGGTCGACAGGAATGCAAAGCTCCTGAAGAAGGCAAAGGCATCAGCATTAGATAACAAGTTCCAGCAGGATGTCCAGGTAGGCCTACAGAGCTTTGTGACTGCATGTTCTCAATCAGCTGCAGCCGTAATCCCCAAAAACTTGCAACAACACAATCTCTAAAGCCTGCGTACATCGCACTTGCCACTGATCTGATCAGTCGCTGGTGATGTACGTGCTGCGTGCACATCGCAATTTCAATAACTCGGTAAAACTAGGAGGATCCAATCATTCGTCATGTCCGGACCATGTACATCGCACTTGCGACTGGCAGCAACTCAGGTAACATCCGGGCCGTTAAGACTCGACGAGACTAGGTTTCATTCATAAAACTGGCACTGATCAGTCAGAAGCCACGTACATGGCCCGCGCACCTTACCTAACCACAAACCACAAATGGGCCGTTTACATAGACCGGAAGAAGTTCCATCCTATTAGAAGTCGGTCAACTGTTTATCGGCATGCATATGGTCAGGCCAATTTGTGGTTCGTGGTTAGGTTCCATTGTGATTGCAAGGTAAAATGAGTGCAAATAACAAATATGACTGGACATTCTGGAAAGCACTACATGTATATATATATATGCCAGTACATGTATGTTGTCCAGTCCAGCCAGTGAAGATTACATGTAAATGACATCTTCTGGTCATTTCACATTGGAAGGTGTCCTTCATACATTCTTCTATTTCAGGATTTTGTTACTGAATATGAAAAAAAACTGAAGACATTCAATGATCACTGCGTGAAGACATTAACCATGTACAAGAAAACGTTGGTAAGTTGATAAAGCATCCTGTGAACATCAACCGGGGTCTTCCTCAGGTACTTTCAGAGATCTAGTAGATCTCTGCCAGAAACCAGGTGCGCATCTGGGGGGTGTCCCCGGCGCATGCTCCCCCTTCGGCCAACAGATCTGTAAAACTGACTGTGAAATCCTGAAATTTGGAGCAAATAATTGAAATTCACTGCAGATAATGTTTCTAGCACAGTGCACCCCCACTTTTCCGAAGTCGTGGATCCGCCCATGGAAAGTGCCTGAGGAAGACCCCGGTTGGGGTGGAAAATTTACAAAATTCAGAGACGACTTTGTGTTTATTTATCATTTTGTGTGTCGTTTTTTCTGCTCTATGTTAGATATCTGAGAACATCAGGGGTTCTTAGCGCTTGCTCCCTTCGTTACTGTAATAAAACCCTAAGGACAATGGTCAATTCTGGTGGAGTACTGCACCAACTTTTCTTTCAGGAATTCTTTGGTGAGAGTCCAGAGCGGGATTCAGAGGAATTCTTCAGCTGTTTGTGTGAATTCATTAAAAGTTTCAAGAAGGCAGTCACAGAGTATGAAAAGGCCAAGAACACCAACAACCCTGGCAAGGCACTTGCTGACACTCTCATGCAAGGAATACAGAAGCCCGTAAGTCTAAACGATGTTTGCAATCAGAAAAGATTTTGGTCATACATGTAGATGCTACAGGCGATTCTCAAATTCGCAGATCTGCGCACTTCCGCCGAAATCGCAAACACAACCTCTGTCTGAAACTGAATGATGTGACGCAGAGAACCCCACGACAGTGACTTTGATGATGTTACGTCAGCATCGACCATTGCTGAATCATGGATTGTGTCCTGTCAGGTTCTTTCAGACTGAGGTTGTGTTTGTGATTTCGGCAGAAGTGTGCTGATCTTCCTCGTTTACGTCAATTTGGGATTGTCTATTACCGACCTTTATCGGTGTACCTTCCTCGTTCGTCACACGGAAGGTATGGTGCACTTCAGTGCGTATGGTACAGGCACGTCACGCGTCTTGCGTCATCTCCGCGGGAATGACGTTATGTCTTCATTGCATGCCTTCCACGACGCCGTGCGACATCGCAGAAGATACGAGGGCGGTACGTGCATGACGCTACCGTATTTGATATCAGACTATACTAAACCCAAACTTTAACTTTTTTTTTCTTCTATTTATTCATACACTGTAATAACAGTGGGAAATGTTTTTGTTTACATTTAAGTCATTTGACGTCAGCAAGTTAGGTGGCGCCAAAAGTTTCGACATGGGTATGCTGAACAGCGCGAACATGGGAAAAAGTAGCAGTAAGGAGTACCCAACAAAGGAGGGAAACCTTGAAAAACTGAGCGGCGGGAAGCACCGTGCAGCCAAATGGGACAAACGCTATTTTGAGATTTCCACCTCTGGACACCTTCATTACTATAAGAAGAAATTTGACAAAATTCTTGGGTCAGTTTACCTTCGTCGAGTTCCAGTGAAAATTGAAGAAGACGACCCCACCGTTATTTTCATCGACACTGAAGAAAGGGACTTCAAGATAAAGGCGAAGACAGTTGAGGAAGCCCAGGAATGGTTCACGGTCTTGTGTTTCTATGGTATCAAGCAGTAATTCATGTTTTACAACCAGTTTTAACTATTCCCACTTTGCCCCTTCCCATTTCGCCCCCTAACAGTAAATCCATTAAATACTGGTAGCTACCCCTAACCAATAACCATTAGGGGGCGAATTGGGAAAGGGCGAAATGGGAAGACATCGTTTCGCTACCATGGGCCGGTGTAATGTTTTTCAGTGTGGCCATTTTTCTGTGTGATTCCCATTGTTTGGAACACACTGGGAAACAGTAAGTCTGTTTCCCAGTGTGTCGCTCATTGTCAACCCGGGCCTATAGACGATTCTCGAATCCGCAGATCTGCTCACTTCTGCTGAAATCGCAAACACAACCCCGATCTGATAGCTGACATGACGCAATCCATGATTCAGCAATGGTCGACTCTGACGCAACGTCGTCCAAGTCACTGTCGTGGAGTTCTCTGTGTCACGTCATTCAGTTTCAGACTGAGGTTGTGTTTGCGATTTCGGCGAAGTGCCCAGATCTTTCTCGTTTACGTCAATTTGGGATTTGTAACAGTTTTGTTGTTGTGAGCAGATGTAAAAATGTGTAATCGATACTAAATATCGAAGTATGATTTCCCAAATTACGACGAGCGGTCGACATGTGATTATGCTAAATATGACATGTGGATATGCGTAATATGTTGGATGGTACTAAATATGACGGATGGTTCATAAATATGACGCGTGGCTTTTTAACGACGCGTTGTAATTAATTATTGACGTGTGGATATATATAATTATAACACGTCGTAAATACTTCATTGTGATCGTGTTCGAACGCCATTTTTAACATGATGAGCGAGATCCCAAGAATTGCCTTGTTAGGGAATTGCCCACAAAAATCCCCTTGGGCTAAAAGTGTTAATGATTACATTGACATGGTTTGCATTTGAATGGCTGCTTTTGCTGAAATTATGTGTCTAGTTTTCGTAAATGCTGTTATCTTCTTGTGAGATTTATACAACTATACATGTACAGTACAGGTCACAATTGACATCCCTACGGCTTCGCGCAAGTTACTCGTAAGTTATGCGTAACTTACGGCTTTGGTTTCACGTAACTCACTGCGTAACTTGCCAAAATCGCGTAACTCGCCTCGTAAATCATTGCGTACCTAGCGAAATTCGCGTAACTCACCTCGTAAGTTACGCTCGTGAGTTGTTGCGTAAGTTACGAGTGCCTTACTCGTAACTTACGCGAATTTAGGGATGTCAATTGTGACCTGTACTGTATATAAATAACGGTGCTACTATACTGTACATTTCTTAATCATATCATAAATACATTCCAAGCCTCCAATGCAGATTTATACATCATTATCATATCATGTCTATCACATTCAGGAAACTCGTTTTCACCAAGTGGTAAATTTTGGATTGACATGGTTGGATGTACATAATGTACATGTCTATCAATCTGGGGAAGTCTGGGCCTGGGCCTGAAGGGGGGTTTACACGGTTCAACATTTGTTGAAAGGTGTTGTTTTCGGAAAGACCATGTTGAAAGGGGGTTTAGATGGTTCAACACCTTTCAACAACATTGAACACCTTTCAACAAGTTGAATCGTGTTAACCCCCCTTTATGTGGGCTAGCCCGCCCAGATTGACTACACATGTAGGCCTATCTGGGCGTGCATGCCCATATATAGGGTCCCAGTACAATTTGTTACTTGGCCAACCATTGTGATAACAATCAACATGCCTGCCTTGATATTTCTAATACAATATCATATTTGTAATCACACAGTACATAACTCAGTCATATTAACCCCTTATTTTAGAATAACCTTTTTATTGAGCCACACTGTATACGAGGATCCATATGCATCAAGAATGTAATATATTCTTGATTATGCGAGTCCGTTATGCAAGGTTTACTGTATTTGCAACCACTTTATTGCAGACATCCGAAATGAAATAGAAATTGTCTATTTTGGAGAATACTGTATTCTTGTTTGGGTTTAGTGATTTTATCTCACATACTTGTCAAAAAAAATTATGGTGCTCTGATTCTACCTGCTGAGATTGCCAGTTTGTCTCATTCATGGTGGGTCATCTTTATAATAATTGGGCAAAAACAGTATTATATGACCATATCAAATCTTCCCATACACATGTATTTTGTAATATATTAAAGTTTCTGTTATTTAGTTTAGGATCTTAAAGATCATGACTTCATTGTTTACATTCAGTGTTTGTAAATATGGATGTTTACATCATGTTATTTTGGACTTTTGGGTGGGCTTTTGGGACATGCCAACCCACCAAACATGCCAAATTGAATACATGTACGGTACTTCCGATCAAATGAATTTCTACCGGTATTGGGGCATGTCACCAACAATAACTTAATAAGACAAGAAAGACTGGACACAAACAAACAAAATGTAAATAAACAATGATGTTGATAAGATTTTAGAGTCTAAAGCCGGCCATACACGATCAATATTATTGCACAATATGGGGCCCAAAATGGGTGTCATGTGCTTCTGGCGTAATGGATGGGAGAAAGAAAGATTGTGGCAATAATATTACCCATTTTGATCCTCATGTTGTGCAATAATATTGAACGTGTATGGGCGGCTTAAAGCCAGCCATACACGATCAATATTATTGCACAATATGGGGCCAAAATAGGGGCCTGTGCTTCTGGCATTGATAGGTGGAAGAAAGATTGGCAATAACATCACCCATTTTGGTCCTCATATTGTGCAATAATATTGAACGTGTATGGGCGGCTTAGGTAATGTAGGTCTGGTCCTACATCAGTGACACTCTACATGTGCACACGATTACCAGGCCTATGATCTTTATTTTTAGCCCGCTTGGCCGCAAGGCCCAGCAGGGCTTAAGCTGTGGTTGGGGTCATTGAGTGGTGGTCTGTCGTGCGTTAGTCCGTACGGCGGTACGTACGGCGGTCCGTACGGCGCTACGTCCGTAAACTTTTGGTTTGTTAGCGCTCTATCGCCTTTATTTTTCGATGAATCTTTTTTATCTTTGGTGGGTGTGTATATGGGCCTAAGATCTAGGTCGAGTTCGATTTTGAGCACGGTTGGATTCCTAGTTTGGCCTCCAGGGGGCGTTTCATGAAAAACTTCAAAGGGCTATATTTTGATAACGGAGTAAGTTGTTGTGTTGAAACATTGTACGCATATACCTCCGTGTTATAGCAACTTACAGACAGCATTTCGGTGAAATCTGATTCTTGACATTGCCACTAGGGGGCCCAAAACGAAAATCACCAAAAGTGCTATTTCTCCGTAACTAGGTGACGGATCTTCATCTAATTTTGATTATGGGTATATCTGATGAGGATACATATCATAGTACCCCAGTTTTTAATTTGACCTACTTTTCAAGGTCAGAGAGGTCAAAGTTCTACAAAAGTAACGAACCTGCCGCAGTTTGTCATTATTGCACCGAGAAACTTCATATCTTGTATAAACCTGTATTAGAGGGGTACCTTCAAAAATACCAAGTTTCGGCCTGATTGGACATCCAATATGACCGCCAGGTGGCATAACATGAAAATCATCAAAGTGCTATAACTCAGGAATGACTTGACCCAGTGCGCTCAAATGTGCTATGTGGCTCTCTCCAGATGACCTTTATGTGCATGTGAAGTTTTGGCCTGATCGGACATCCAGTATGGTCGCCATGGCATGTTTGTACTTAAGATATGGCTTAAGTGGGATTGCTGATGATGTCTACCAGTACCACTGTGCTGTCAAGCCAAGCGGGCACAGTGCCATTGGCACTATTTTTTGTCTTTGTCTTGTATGATACCCAAGGTAGACACTGCCGAAATCCGGAATGCCAGTGTACACATGTACTTGTTCGATTCCATGTACGGTACCCTACCTGAAATAAAATCACGGTCAATGAGTTGATAAAATGGGGTTATGTTGTGTGTGGTTGTCCTGCGTGTGCGTGCGTCCGTTCTTGAATCCGTGAACTTTCCCTTGTTAGAGGGATAGCACTAGTGTGGCACCTTCAGTTGATCGATGGCTCATTAGCTCACCCGTGAGCTTTCGTCATGGGGGTGCAGCGTCCGTCGCCGTCCGTCCTCTGTTGTCCGTTAGCAGGGCTGGAGCTATTGATCTGAAACTTAGTACATATATAGGTACCCCTAGGTCAGATGACCTATGACACCAAGTTTCCGTCCAATTCGATTCTTGGTTTGGCCTCCAGGTGAACAATAACTGCATGAACGAAAATGCTAACGCCCTGCAAACACCTCAAACGAAGGCTCAGAACATGATAGACCCAACGAGGCCAGGAGGGCACCACCTTTGTCTTCGGGCAACAGAACTGTCAACATCTCCGGATACTTCCTACACTACTCAAAGAAAAAAGTTATAGTCATTTAGACGGGATTCGAACCATCGACCTTCTGATTTGTAATCACCACTCTATCCACCCGGCCAACGAGCCAGCTGACGAGGACATGATTTGTGTTTGTCATAGACGTTGGCCTTCGACTTGCGTAATAATACTACGAATAAGAGAAAACACAAGAAGCCTACCAACAAGATCGGTGGCCGAATGGGGAAGATGGTGGAGCAAAGATAACAGGGCGCGGGTTCGATTCCCAGCTGGGTCAAACTTTTTTCTTTCAAAAAAAGTGTTCAGCGGGAGCTCACCAGAGGATGTTGACACTTTGACAGCTCAAGACAAATAAGGTGGCGCCCTCCTGGCATCGTGGGGTCTATCATGTTCTGAGCCTTCGTTTGAGGTGTTCGCAGGGCGTTAGCATTTCTCTGCTTGCTCGTCGCATGGGGGCTTTTCGTTCATGCAGTTCAGCTTTAAGTAACTCTCACACCTTGCCGAATAGCGGCCGACGGAGAGAAAAATTTTGAATCCATTCGTTTCCGTTCGCATGCGTTTCGTGTCCGTTTCTCGTTGGGGAGATGCGTACCTTGTCAGGCGAGGTCCGTTCCATCCGGCGGAATAGTGCTTGCACAAAACTTGGAACGGACGCCACCGGACAAAGCATCCTGAGAACATCAGTGCGGTGACGAAGGGAGCGAGCGCTAACAACCCCTGATATAGTATTCTCAGGATGGGACAAAGTTTCACCATGTGATTGAGGTAATCGTACTCAGGTGGGACATAATAAGCAAAGATTTAAAAAAATATTTATCGGTTCTGTCTTTTCGAAATTGATGTATTCGGCGTAACACCATTCTGCGGTTCCACGGTGCCCAATCAATATTAGTCGTACAGCTGCAGAAAGTTCCGGTCACATACACTTGGCAAGAGACATACCATTGCTAAGAGGGCAAAATGATAACCCTAGGTGAATGAATACACTAAAAACGGCTACAACTGCTGCAATATCTCCCAGAAATTTGCAGGAGAACGCATCGAAAATCGGCACAGTTTTAAAATGAACTGTACGGCTGCGGGAGAATTATTCTCCCGCAGCCGTACAGTTCATGCCGTTTATAGTGTTCATTCACCTAGGGCTATCATTTTGCCCTTAGCAGTGGTATTTATAGCTATTTGGAACCTCACCTTCGCCACGTGTTGGTCACCGGAACTTTCCCCAGCAGCTGTATGGCAATAGGCTATTGATTGGGCACCGTGGGTTCGGCGATTTAGAACTGGATAGACGCTGCTGAACGTGTTATCTTTATTCTCACATACAAGACTGTAGGCCTACAAAAAGACATCATAGGAAAACGAGCCAATTTACGTACAGTATGATTAACCCTAACTTCAACATGGGCAAAGTGCCAAGCTTGGAAAAGTGTACAAGTCATTGGTAAATCATCCATGTCGCAGTTACCTAATGGTGTTATGGTCACTTGAACAGCCTATAGCAAACACTCCAAGGTAGACATTGTCGTTTGTGGTTTAATCATTGTGTTCACTTTCTGGTGTCTGTTGCACAGGCCTGGCACTTTGTCAGGTTGAAGTTAGGGCAAATCATACTTTACATGGATCTGCAAATCCGAATGGAGTTACAATTCAAAAGATTTTTCACCAAATTAACAGCCATAATACAGATTTTCGTCTATCACACTGATTTTATTTTCTATTCCGAAAAGTCACCAACACCCCCGATAAAGTCAAAATACAAGTAGGCCTAGGCTTAGTACGAGTCACGTCATTGGCTCGTCCGTTGTGGTGAGATCTTCATGTTAAATCATTATGGCGCTCCGTTGCGGTCAGAATTATCATATTTTTCCCCGGGAACAATTGAATTCCTCCCCGGGAACAACTGAATTCCTCCCCGGGAACAATTGAATTCCTCCCCTGTTAAATTAATTCCTCCCGGGGTACAATTAATTGTTCCCCGGGTTAAAATAATTCTTCCCGATGAATAAATATTTATGCCCGATGAAGAATTAATTAGTCCACTTCGGACGATAGGGAATAATTACTTCGGGAATATTCGGCAACCAATCAAATTATCCGCCGGGCAAACACGGCCTTGAAACGTATAATAGCAAGCATGTTATTGGCTAGTAGACTTTTACCGAGAACGACCGATCATTTATTCCACGTCGAAAATCAATTCCGACAAGGAGTAATTCTTCAATAGAGGGTCGGAGAAAAATATAATTATACCCGAGGAATAAATGGTATTCTGACCGCATTGGAGCGCCATAAATCCATAGCAGTGCGGCCATCTTGTCGGAATGACTCCTTTTCAACGCAGCATGCCTCTCTGTGGACCCTTCTTCTTACTGTGGTCCCAATCGTATTTAGCGCCCTCTGGGGGCTGTGCGGTCTTACAACAACTCTTGCTTTGCATCAATTCCCGAATTGCATGTAGTGCGGACCCAATGTTGTGTTCAAAACGCGACCAATGTTGCAGTACCACGAGTGAAGACCGTAAAACCTGAAACACAAAGAAGTGGTTCAACCCAAACTTGACGCTAGGTGGCGATATCCGAGAATATCGACGCTATAGGTTTCCATCTTGAAAAGTAGTGCGCGCGCGGAGCGAACAGTAGAAATTCTTCTATTTGCAAACTCGTCCCCAGTGGGTTTACGTTCCTACAACACCACTGGAAAGGGCTGACGACTTCAGGAATACTGCGCATCGGCGATATACTAATTTTGAGGCGAATCACACCGAAGCTGGCACCTGCGGTTTGATTTTCCCAACTAAACTATTCGTTTGAAATTGCTCTAATACTCAAACAGCTTCGTGTTTTGGGTGTATTATATGGCTTTTTAGGCATATATGATCTTTTTCAGTCATCGAAGAACGAAATATTGTGGGAAACAAACATTTTGGCACGCTGCCAGCGGTTGTCCAGAAATTTTGGACAAGTCGCCAGCCCTTTCCAGAGATATCCTCGGATGAGGTAGATCTGGGTACGAGATTGTTCTATTTGTAAGCGGTTACCCATCACGTCGTTTTCTAGGCATACAATATAGATCCTTGAAGATAGGTGTATAAAGGTATAGAGTGATACAAATAAGTTATTCTATTTCATTTTCGACAAGATAAATACTCTTTTCTGCAAATACATGTACTTACTAAACCATTTTCGTCAACAAATGGCAAATTTACTTTCGTTTTGAAACGGATCGTAGGCGGCTCATCTGGATAACGAGGACCACATTCTATTGCGATATCGTGAGTCCTTCCTTCAAATACACTCTGAAAGGGAAAAAAGTTTGATGGTTATGAAAAAAAATGCCTAAAATATTGAAATCCATTTAAAAATGTGTCACGAATCAGCCACGAATTTCGACAATTTCAGATTCGGGGCGATTCGGGACAATAGCGAGTTTTCGCAAAGCCCCCGAAACGCCAACGCGAACGTCTATCCTTTTGTTCGATGCCTTCTTCACGGTATCGAACAGTGGGGTTGGCGTTTTGGGGGCTTTGCGATTATGTTAATTCCTGATGCATGAATCGGTGATCGGCGGGAAGTTATACCTACTCGTGGGGGCCCGATTATAGTGCCAATCCAAAAGGTCAACGAGCTGTCATTGTCGGCCACGTCCGTGTCAGGCCCCCAACTCACATTCCCATCACCAGCTCGGCCTTTCTCGATATTTTCTACCTCGTCCAGTAGTACAAACCACCGGGGAGGAAGATTTTTTTGTTGTGAGTTTTGTTGGCCTGAAATTGGGTAAAATATTAATAAGATAAACGCAACCGCATACTTCCAATATCCAGGGACTTAAACCTTCTCATATTCCGAGACGTTCGCGCAGTCGTGACCTCAGCCAGTCACCACGGTGGCGCAGTGGTTCGGGTCTCCGACTAGCGGTCAGAGGGTCCCGGGTTCGAATCCCACTGGGCGTGAGACTTTGGACAAGTCTCTTTGCCTCACTGGCCTCTCTGACCCAGGTGTATGGGAAGACGTCTACCGGTCGGAAATGCTCGGATTGTGGCGCTGAACGAGCAG
Source organism: Notospermus geniculatus (assembly GCA_002633025.1). Taxonomy (NCBI): domain Eukaryota; kingdom Metazoa; phylum Nemertea; class Pilidiophora; order Heteronemertea; family Lineidae; genus Notospermus; species Notospermus geniculatus. The sequence goes on along the minus strand of NMRB01000948.1, from coordinate 186,522 downwards.
CTCATCTGAGTTCTACTGAGGGGAGGTTTCAGGATAGACTGGGGTTAAAGTGTAAAGTCGGATGACACCTCTACCGTTGTTGATATCGGACTATAAACTCAAACTTTTTACTTTTTAACCAATGAATTTAACCAATGAACATGATGAAGCCCCACGAGCACCATCGCCAGGACAGATTGACATTGAAGACAGAGAGTGACAGGGATCAAGTGCCACGGGAANGGGAGAGATTCATGGCTACAGAGACCATGACCCTTCCCTATAGCCTAACCTTACATAGCGGGCTGATTTTGGGCGGACTTGCATTCCTAGGACGTTGATTCCTGTCACACATCGGGACGACGTCGGCCTATGGACAAGACGGAAGCAGACTGAGGCATCTCGTCCATTCAAAAGGAGAGGATGAATGTAGGCCCTACCTTGGAGTATAATTCCTCCAAGGCCCTACGTAATTTTGCTTTCCTCGTTTTTGTACCTACCGGACGCCATTTGTCTGAATGGCAGAGAGGCTTTGTCAAATCCGTCACTCACACCTGACCTACACGTCAGAAACAGCCACGGAATACCAGCATCACGAACAGATCAGCTCGAATAAAATGGCTGCCGACAGGCGGACAACTCCACAAGTGCGGTAATCGTCTTTATGACATGTGGCAGGTTTATACATTGAAGTATATGGTATACGGACACGCGGGTGAACAATGCCCTAACAAAGGGTTCATGACCATAAAACCTGTGGTCGCGCGCTTGTCAACCCGGCCTATGCTCACTGCTGCGAGAATGAAGGATTGGAATTACGTAACACAACAACCCTATTAAGGCATTGCGTGATCCATTGCAATGCTGGTGACTGCAGGGTAAGACGTGGAGCGTCGAAGCTTGGTTTTGTGATGAGTTCGCCCAAACTTTTGCTCAGTTTTTCTTCAGCAATCTCTGTGTCCAATCATCCCTGAATGATCAGTCTTGTAACTTCCGTCGGCGTACTTTCCCATGCTTATTTGGGCCAAAGAGACAGGTAAATTGGAGGAAGACAGCCGGAAACTGGAGCAAGGTAAGGAGTGTAATCATTTTGCAGGTTTATGGCGAGGCGAGGCTACAGTAAGAAGTCATGAGGTGGAGGACCGCGCAGCTTTTCCAGCATGAACGGCTGCATGCTCTCTTATCATCGCAATGGCTAGCTTACCATTCGAATCGGCATTGGACAAAACACGCCAAAAACACTGGAAAATCCCTGCCCACTTCATTTACAGGTGGAGGTAACAACTGACAACCTACGGATTTTGATCCAAATGTTGACGTCCAGTGTACTTTACTTGCGTCAGAGTTAATATGCCAACGGGTCTCGTCATCCTCAGAACATCAGGGTTCTTTGCCGCTCGCTCCCTTATTCACCACACCGACGACGGGAGACTGCGCTAAGATTAAGAACCCCTGTCGATGTTGGATGGACGGTGGGGCATGTCATCGGAAGGAACCTTCCCCTCACGAAAAAATTCAGGTTCATTCAGGTTCATTGCGCAAAGTTAATCGACGGAAACCAATTTCAAGATGGTCACCATGACCACCATCTTGGATGGCCGCGGAGCTGGTCGTCGAAAGGAACCTTCCCCTAATAGAGACCCCCCATTAAAAAAATTCAGATTGATTGCTCAAAGCGTTCTCAAATTAATCGACGGAAACCGATTTCAAGATGGCCACCATAGCCGCCATCTTGGATGGGTGGCGGAGTTGGTCATCGAAATAAAGGAACCTTCCCTCATAAAGACAAACCCTCACAAAAAATTCAGGTTGATCGGTCAAAGCGGTTCTCAGGCTAATTGACGGAAACCCAACGGATACCGACACCGACGCAAACGCTAAGACATAAATGCCCCCGACCTTCCGAGGTCGGGGGCATAAAAATTTGACGATAAAGTTGGTCCTGTATGGGGCGGGGGGGGGGCATGGGAATGTGCAGTTGACACCAATTTCTTTTTCATTCCAACCTCAGCTGATAGTGACAATAAAGGCCGATAATCATTCATATCCTGCTTTCAGGAAACGACAAGTCCACCAGCTATGCTGAAGGTAAGCAAAGCCGAACAACCTCATCTTCGATGATCGAAGGCCGATCTGCTCTCCACTGCGTTACATCGCACATCACCCTTCCACCAGTCGGCGGCGTATCTTGGCACCATGCCAACTTTACCGGTCGACCAATCATATGACACTTTATATCCGGTCTTCGGCTACAACTCTTTGTACCACGATTCAAATTTTACAACACCGATTCTGATTGGCCTCTTCTTCTCGAGGCGGCAGATACGCCGTGGACCGGTCACTTTCTCGAAGGGTGATGTGCGATGTAACACAGTGGAGAGCAGATCGGCCTTCGATTATCGAAGATGAACAACCTAGCCAGGTACAGAAAAGCTAGCGAATGCTTTTACTTCGTTTTGTAGTGCATTTACATTGGACCTCGCTGTGCAAATCTCAAGTAAAAGCATTTGCTAAATTTTTATGAATATCAGCCTTTGACTGGACTTGAAATAATCAAGAAAAGATAATAACTACTACTGTCACTTTCAAATTTTCATTCTATATTGTTATACGTAAACGTAACGAATATCTGATCACATGGTGCGAGGTGAGGTGTGACGAAAGAGAGGCCCATTTACGCGAGATTGAAAAAGAATTGCAACTCGGACAGTGTGGCGTGATGTGGCTTTCACTCAATCATTCAGCCTCCATCATCAAAATCTGCACCTTTTCACCTTTATAATAATTGTCAAGTATAATTCCTCCAAGGTTTCACCAACTGGAATCAGGTGTGGTTCTTGCATATTCCAGCTGCATCTCAAGTACTGTCATGTTCGTACGGTCACACGGAAAATTAATAATTTCGTGGATTTTGTATTTAATTACTCCAGTCTTGTTCAAAATCGGCCAAAATCTATCCCAGCGATTTTTTTGGTACAGATAAAAAAATTCTTCTACTTAGCATTGCCGATTATGTTAGTATTCGGGCAAGTCCACGTGACATATTTTTCACGTGTTCAAGACTGCAACTCCTGGCAGGCCGGCTGTAACGATGGGTAGGACGCCTATTTTGGCAATCAAATCGTTTGTTCCGGGTGTAATAGAATCAAATGCTCCTGATATATGATGTCCTCCAACAACATTTACAATCAGCGGCACCATTGAATTGGCCTCGAGAGACCAAGACCCTTAATCCTGTGACTAAGGGCTGATTCATACTCGCTTGCGGACCGTCAAGCGCATGAAACTGATCGCAGGTTTCCACGACGTGAATGTGCACACGCAGTGAAATTGATCATAGTCGGCGCAAAATCCGGACGGAGTATGAATCAGCCTTAACAATACACGCGGACATCAGGGGGACGGCGGCATCAGATTCGATCACACCGGGACAGTTTTTCTCAGGCGATATTCGTTCCTTACACACTCACTAGTAAACAAGAACTGTACATGTACAATACAATAATGAAGATGATTATAAATTCACCACTCCATGACAAGACAGCGTAAAACATTTGCCAGTAACTAATGGGCGTCATAGCCTTGTGTTTGTTCGAAGGTGCCTACAGGTCGACATTGCGTCTTGAAGCACCTCGACGGATCCGGCGCAGATCAAAAAACAACGGTAACCACGTGCAGGTTGACATTTCAGCGATTGAGGGGAACTCGGAGCAACTGCAGTTACCTCGAACACCAGGCGCAGGTCGACGGGTCTGAGTGGAACTGGAGACAAGTCGCCGAAAAATGAGTACATGTTACACCTCCATGCTCGCGGCAACTAGCGGATCCGGGTGTGAAAGGAAAGAATATCCTAGGAAAAAAATGTTCTGGGAACAAATGACCCTACTGTTACGATCTAATCTCTGGCGATTGGTTTCTATACCCATGCCATGTCATTCAACAATAGAAGTGGATACTTTTTACTGCTACACCGGCAGTTGCTCGAGATGCAAGCGCGCTCAGGTCGACAAAATCGGCAACTGATAGTCACTCCGAGTTGCTCCATCCCCGGAAAGCTAGTTGCCGCGAGTTGCTTCAAGACGCAATGTCGACCTGTATTAAGTGCAGGCACCTTTACACTTGCTCAGCCCTTTCAGCTCTTGGCATTTGAGGGCTGCCCGTAAAAAGACATCATTTAAAGCTAACAAGCAATATTAGTACATGTAGTCTTAAGCATAGTCTCATGAACATTAATGGGCGTGAAAATCTCCCTCGTGTCTGTCAAAACTACCCAATGGTAAAAATTCCCAATTTGGATGGTAGGTAAAAAATACTAAATTAAATACCTCAAATGAAGGTTTCCAACATTTTTTTCTCTTTTTTGCCAAAAAATGATTTGGGGGATTTTTACCTATCTTTCCAAATGGGGATTTTTACTTTGGGGTAAATTTACCTTGGGCACTTTTACCTCGCGGACGTTTTACATGTACCTGTTACCATTCTTCTGTACACCAGGATACATGTGCCTCTCAACTTTGACAACACCTATCATTACCAAAGGTGTCCATAAAAGAGAGGGTCCCAATATTAAAGGAGCCCGGTTGCGGTATTGCCACTTTTTCTCGACAGCCGGCGCCACTATCGCCGTGCGCGCCACTCTCCAACACCAGGGAGAAACTTCGTTGTCGGCGAATGGACCCGATGTAGGCCTACTAGGTACATTTTTAATGGTTTTTGTATTCGTATTGCTGCCGTTGCTCCTACATGAACATGATGAAACTTGGAAGGCCTGCCTGGCCAACAAATATCAAAAGTACATTTCCAGCCAAGTTTTGAGCATGAACAGTACACAAGAACACTTCATGTAAACAATAAATGTTGTTATTTCAGCACATCACATACAATAACAGCCTTTGTTTTATGATATGTTGAGGGTAGGTTTATTCAATGATCAACAAAGATAACTAAGAACATTTTTCTGAACCCACCCCAGACTCAGTCCTACGGAACAAGTGCGCTTTCTTGAACAATGTTTACTATTTATTTTAAAGTATGATTCACCCTAACTTCAACATGGGCAAAGTGCCAGACTTGTGCAACAGACACCACAAGTGAACACAATGATTAAACCACAAACCACAGTGGGCCGTATTCATAAAGGGTGTTTAAGACTTAAGGCGGTGACAGACTAGTGCGCACGCGACGCGTTTTCTTTTGTGTTTTTGCGCTCCACTGCACATGGTCCCTGAAAACACAAAAGAAAACGCGCAGCTCCGCGCCGCGTCGCGCTAGTCTGTCACCGGCTTTAGACGCGTGGAGCTTCGTCAAATATGCATGGTGGAAGTGTGTGCATTTAGTGAAGTTACACGCGTGTAAGTCTTAAACACCCTTTATGAATACGGCCCAGTATTTTTATCGGTTGACTGAGCACAACCTTGGATTTGCTCTTGGCTCATGGAAAGTAAATCAAGTAACCCTAACATCATTAGATAAATGCGACATGGATTATTTACCACTGACCTGTGCACATTCCCAAGCTTGGCACTTTGCCCATGTTGAAGTTAGGGCCAATCATACCGTACTGACCCATGAAACTTCAATGAGTGGACACAAAATTCCATAGGACTGGGAGAAAAAATTACTTGATGATGTATTATTTTTGAAAGAACAGTTTAACCCACTTGTTTAATCTTCCAAGCTGGGCACTTTGCCCATGTTGAAGTTAGAGTGAATCATAACTTTACCCATGAAACTTCAATGAGTGGACACAAAATTCCATAGAACTTGGACAAAAAATTACTTGATGATGTACATGTATTTATTTTTGAACGAACACACTTTAACCCTCTTGTTTAATCTAACCTACATGTACATGTATGATATTTCCAAGCTGGGCACTTTGCCCATGTTGAAGTTACTTGATGATGTACATGTATTTATTTTTGACAGAACACACTTTAACCCTCTTGTTTAATCAAACCTACATGTATATTTACTTGCACTCAAAGCATAGCTACAATCATGGATGTAATAATACCTCCATGCTACAATGTTCATCATATGGCGGCATTATTCCTTTGTTGACCATTTAAATTATGACTGGATGCAAAGTGCAATCATCCGAAAAATCCAAAACGTTGTCAAAGCATGGATTTGGTTAAATCTGGACTTGACGATCTGCTGCTTGGGTGTATTTTCGACCATATCAAAGGAATAACACCAACCCAAAAGGTACATGGAGGAATTTTTATTGAATCACATCGTATTGTGGCAGGTGAAAATGCAACTGAAGCAGGCTAATGCAAAACAAGAGGGTCCTAAACTATACATACATGTTTACAAATAGCAAAAAAATGAGCTTAGTTTACATATTTCGTGACAATCAGAACCGTGACAACATTCTTATGGCCATATATACACAATGACTTTTTATCAAATTCTTCCATCTTGCCCTGACAAGTAGTGTTCCTACCAGTGATAGTATCACTCCTACCCTCGCTCTTGGAAGGGCGAAGTGATCGTAGGCCTTGATATGTCAAGATGAAATTCTTCATAACTGAACAAGTTGGAGTTACATGTATTAAGACAACTTCTGTAAAGTGTAATAAAGTATGATTCACCCTAACTTCAACATGGGCAAAGTGCCAAGCTTGGAAATGATTTAATGTACACAGGTCGGTGGTAAATAATCCATGCCACAGTTATCTAATGATGTTAGGGTTACTTGATTTGCTTTCCATGAGCCTATAGCAAATCCAAGGTTGTGCTCAGTCAACTGGTAAATATTGTGGTTTGTGATTTAATCATTGTGTTCACTTGTGGTGTTTGTTGCACAGGCCTGGCACTTTGCCCATGTTGAAGTTACATGTAAGGTGAATCACACTTTAGGTTGATAAGATATAAATTGCAGGGTTGGATGATAATAAGTTCTTCAGTCAAATATTCTGTGGATATGGGCACTTTGCCCATGTTGAAGTTACATGTAAGGTGAATCATACTTTACAGCCATGTGATTACTGAAATGGTTCATTTTTTTGCTAAGTCTCCTCTTCTATAAAATGAGTGATTCAGAGAATGAATATCTTACAGAAAGATTGTGACACCAGGAGATGTATGCAATCTTCCCTTCCCAGCAAAACTGGCGATTTGCAAAAAATGGGCAGGTATTGTCGCTCAGACAAATGCCTCCTAATGAAAATCAAACAATTTGGAGAACCAGATTCACTGCAAGTGCAAGACCGTCATTTTTTTTAAACATAAAAAAGTGCTTGCCCGCTTGGCATATGAATAGCATGGTGATGGGAGTCACCAGAAGCCATATCAGAATCCCAGACAAGCCATATCTGATATATGTGACCTAGGAGTACATATGTGTGCAGTTTCAACATGGTACTAGTACCTTAGAACCTTGACCTCTGTGACCTTGAAAAGTAGGTCAAATAAAAAATTTGAGCATTATGTTATGTGTCCTTGTTAGATAAACTTAGTGATAAAATTTGGTGAAGTTTCGTTGCTCAGTTCAGGAGTAGATTTCGTGATTTGGGTTTTGGCCTGATAGTGGCGAAGTCAAGAATCAGATTTCGCAGAAATTTCGTGGGCAAATCACTACAACCTAGAGGCACATACATACAAAGTTTCAAGGCGATAGCTCACACCATTATCAAAATATAGCCCTTCGAACTTTTTCACCAAATGTCCCCTGCTGGCCAAAATAGGAATTAATTGCATCACACCCAAAATCGAACTTGGTCTAGATTTTGCGGTCATACAAAATGAACTGATCCATCAAAACTGAAGGCACTAAGCCATCTGGGAAAAGTTTACAGATGCACATATGCACGCACGACAGACCACCACTAAAGGTGCCATGCATGCACAGCACAAGCGCTTTTGGCCTATCGGCCAAGTGAGCTAAAAATTAGTACCGTAACAAATATTTCTTATGTTAAATTTCAGAGTTTCCTAATGCAGAATCAATGACTCGGAAGCTGCTTTGCCACGAGGCATGTGCGGGTGGAAAAAATTGATCCTACGTACATGTATTTCCCTTTAGCTGTTTCCACGACACGGGTGTGGCTGCGGAATGGGTGGACGGTGTGGACGGGTTTTTTCGATTCAGTCACGTAGCAATTTTTCCACACCCGCTTGGTATTCGCGCGGTAATGCGTCATCCTTTTCTGGGAATTCGCCTGAATTCCTGGGAATTGCCCTGGAATTCCCATCGACCGAAGACCAACTCTCGCGTCTGTGCCCGTTTCGTGGAAACACAACGTCCACAACCGCACCTGCACCTGTCACCGGCTCCGCATCCGCAACCACCTCGTGGAAAAGCAGCTTGACTGAGTAGTTTGCAAAAGCTCGGCGCAGTATTGGAGACAGCTGAAATTACACCATATGCTTTGACTCTATGATGTAGGGTGACATGGTGGAAATCCAGCGCCCGGGGCAATTCTGGCCCCTGGCCACGATTTGTTCGCTGGAAAACAGACTTAGCGTCGTATTCTTGGATCGGACTTTAGCCTAAAGTAAGTCAGACATTCTCTTTGCTTGAAGCATTGCGAAAAGTCACTAATGAAAGTGTGGCTGAAGTCCGACCCAAATAAGATTTGATTGGAGTAGTTTCAATCAAATACCATAGTTCATACATTAACCTTTCCAGAGACCAAAATCATGGAGGGGCTGGAATTGGCCCGGGTGCCGGATTTCCCCATGTTAATACCCTACTGATGTAATAATTGGTATTTGTGTGTGATGAGAGCCAAACAGCTGGGGGCAACAAGACATGACTCGGGGAGACTGAACAAGGCAAATGACTTGCATGTATGACTGGTGTAGTACTACTTCTAAATGTAGATACACTTCTGATATTTTTTCTCGTACAATAGAAAACTGATAATGGGCTATAAATACTTGCTATTAACAATTCTTAAATGACTGACTGAGGGGTTTTCAATATCCTGCGCCTTCTACCAGAGTTTGTATCGAAGGACTTTATAAGAGGTCACATACAATGTAAACACATGAAGAGCTGTCATCATCTTCTAAGGCTGTTTGCCTTAGAACTGTTATTTAAAGCGAATGGCTCGCGGGGTGTGTTTTGATTTTTGGTGGCACCTCCCATAGAGAGTGAACCTAGTCTCCAGGCAAAGCTGTCCTCCAGTCATAGGCAAAACCTGTGCAAATATGCAAACGTGCACCTGGGGATGAGGTTCCATTAAAACTTTGTTAAAATGGGTTAATGACAGTTTCAAATTCAGTCGGTCAAAATGTACATTTTGTACTATCACATTGATTTCGAAGCGGTAGATTTTGCAGAATACGCCTCCAAAGTTTGGCTGTCTAATGCATTTCCCATTAAACTAAAATCCTTCTTTCGCTTTTTTCTCAAAACGGCGCTTGATTTGAGGACATGTCAACAAACAACTGTCAACAAACCCCACGAGCCATTCGCTTTAAAACGCCCCTCTAACCCTGGGCGCAGTTGTTCAAGTTGAAGTTATGGTGAATCATACTTTTATAGCTTGGTACGATATAAATTGCAGGGTTGGATGATAATAAGTTCTCCAGTCAAAAATTATGTGGATATGAATCAAGGTGCCATGTTTCAGGTTTATACGGTTACTGAGTTCGCCAGTTTTTTAGCCAGCTGTCAAAAAATTGCCAAATTGGAGGGTGAGTAGCCATTGGCGATTTGGAGATTGGACAGTGCGATCTCTGAATTGAAATGGGGTAGATGGCAATACTTACATTGTAATTTGTTTTGAAGTCGGCTTGAGTGAGGAAGGTTGTGGTTGAGTGTGACTGTATCTTCTGAATGTGTTTATGCTGCCATACATTACTCTATGGCCAAAGATTGTCCTCTAGGCCCTGACTCAAGAAATTTGTACAAGACATTGAACAGTGTATGGCAGCCAGGACTGACTTTTGACATTCTGTAGTTTGTGGGTAGGGTCTAATCTGGAATCTGGTAAGGACATGTTCAGTGTGAATGTCATTAGAAAACAAAGATGAACCATGTCTTTTTCGTAGCCCCTGTAGACGTCAATATGTTGGGCCTTTAAGTACACATGAATGTATTCATTTTTCATAAAAATGAAATGGTCCAGGAACCACGTGCTCACCTGGGTGTAAATGTATCAGAGGAATGAATGACAAAATGTTAAGGGTCATATGATCACGGTCAAAGTTTGGCGTAAGAATATCTATCTAGATAAATTCACACTTTTCAAGATGGCCGACGACTGCCGGCTGTACATATAATCTCCAACTGAGTCGAAATTTGCTGCACCCATGTAGGGCGTTCTAGATAAATGATTCAGCCACGGTTAAAACATTCTAGCTGCTGTAGCAGTAGTTTCTATCTGAAGACCCATTTGTCAAGATGACTGCCTGGCGGCCATTTGTAAAGTGTAATTTATAACTCTGACCTCTGTGTCCTTGAAAAGTAGGTCAAATTTAGACTCACTAATTTTGTCATATGTATCCTTATTACTATCAGATAAAAATTTGGGGATGATCCAGTCATTAGTTCAGGAATTATTGAACTTTTGTGCATTTTCAGTATTGGCCACCTGGTGGTCAAGCCAAGAATCAGATTGGACCAAAACATGTTGTCTTATAGGTCATCTGATCTGACCGGCAAGGGGTGCATGAAATTACAAGTCAATATGCCCAGCGGTTACAAAACAAGCCAGTCTAAATGACGACGACGGACGATGCGCCACGGTAAGAGCTCACCAGGTGAGCCATGAATGCAAGAAAAACTTGTGACTGTAATTTTATGATCTTCATTTGAATGAAAGACTGAAAACTCGCACAGCATCAAGCATTCAAAACTTTTGCGACTTTTTGTAATGGCACCGAAAGATCCTCATCTAACGAACCCTGCCAATTGATAAATAAATTGGATGATAGGAAGAATCGAACGAGATTTATATGACCCGAGCATTCCTTGAAAAATGATCAGCAATGATATACATTCCTGTCCCCAGGTTCTTTACACATGGCCCTGGGACAAGGTTATATTTATCGTAGCACTTTTCACCCAAACTAGACCTAAAATTCGTGTACGATCAAAACACGTCGTGTACATTTCATTTATTTCTGGTTTGGGTGAAATACACACCGGCGAGACCATAAGTCAAGATAACACGAGTCAGTATCACTAGAGCCTTAGTTCCACCTATCCCAAATTGGTGGGTTTTTTGAGACCCGGGTCTTCCCCGGGCTTGAAAAAAAACACCACGTGCTTACACCTATTTTCAGTACATTTCATTAGTTACTAAACACGGCGAGAGAGGTTGCGCTTGCGGCTCACATTTCGCGCGGTTTTTGTCTTATAGCGGCTCACATTTCGCGCGGTTTTTGGCTTATAGCGCATGCGCAATACGCACCACACTTACCACGCCATCTGTCGCCAGGTTTGATAACTAGTAATTGCCGAGTTTATTGCGCTTACACCAATCTAAAAGTCCGGGTGACACACGTGTCTGAATTAGCCCTGGCGAGCTCGGGGGGTCTTATAAACACGTGATTTTCGAACACTGGTCTATTAGACACGGCAAAAAATACGTGTACGTGCAAGAAACCTGGGTCCATATTCATGAAACCTTGCTAGGCCTAGTTACTTACTAAATTACCCAGTTTGTACAGGCCAATGTACACCACTAGCAACCAACTAAGCTGGCAAGGTTTCATGAATATGGGCCCTGGGGTTTTGATGGTTTGGGATAGGTGGAAGTACAGCTTATGACCGAATCGTTTTAAATTACGAATTGACCAGTCCAGCAGTGTGGCTCACTGGAACATACCACCTTTATGCAACATGCCTTTCTGTAAGCCTTTCTTCTTATTGTTGTCTAAGTCATACTCTTGGCCTTCTGGGGGCTGTGGGATCTTACTATATTCTTTGGTCTGCATCAACTGCTGAATTAAAGTGAGTATCGAACGCATACTATTACGGCGTGTCCATTCTTTAAGATCCTTCAGTGAATTCCTTAAAACCTGGAAGACACAAAAACGACATGTGGACTCGTTGTATAAAGTAAGATTCACCCTACTTCAACATGGGCAAAGTGCCAAGCTTGGAAATGTGCACAGGTCAGTGGTAAATAATCCATGTCGCAGTTACCTAATGATGTTAGGGTAACTTGGTTACTTTCCATGAGCCTATAGGAAATCCAAGGTTTGCTCAGTCAACTGGTAAATACTGTGGTTTGTGGTTTAATCATTGCCTGATATTTGTAAAAGGTAGCAAATGCGTTTACTTCAAGTTTGTAATACATTTACATTGGTCGTTGACTGTGCAAATCTTAAGTAAAAGTATTTGCTAACTTTTATGAATACCAGCCAATGGGTCGTATGAATAAAGACTAGCAAATGCTTTTACTTCAGATTTGTGCAGCACTGTCTACATGTAGTGCATTTGTACTGCAAAATTCAAGTTAAAGCAATTACTAGTTTTTATTCATAATACCCAATGTGTTCACTTGTGTGGTGTCTGTTGCACAGGCCTGGCACTTTCGCCATGTTGAAGTTAGGGTGAATCGTACTTTACCCAGATTTTCACTTTAAAGTTTGAGATATGCTTAGAAAATGAGTGCGACGCCTTGTTGAAGATCAACTATTTATTGACCCGATACAAGCTTCCGACACTAATATTGTGTCTTCATCAGGCATACCTGACGAAGAAACAGTAAGTGACGAAAGTTTGTATTAGGTGCTCAGCACTTGCAGTCAGCTATGAAATACTTACTAAACCATTTTCATCAACAAACGGCAAATTAACTTTTGTAACAAAGTGGATTGTAGGTGGCTCATCTGGGTACTTCGGCCCACATTCTATTCTTAGTCTGTAAATTCTCCCATCATATACAGTCTGAATGGAAACAAAGACAGAAGCACTGATTAATGGCAGTATCATAAAGGCATGGGAAAATGTTTCAAACGCAAAACAGGCCTTTTCCTGTAAAAAACACAGCGGTGCCAAAAAAAGCACCTCTGAACTCTCACCTTTACCCCTAGGCGTGCTGTGCTTTTTTTCATCCAACAATTCTTCCACCAATGCTACATTTTTCCATGTTTTGTTTGTTATCACTTGTCATTGAATGTCTTATCACTGTATATACTCACACTTGGTGGAGGGTTGTAACCCAGCCTATCTATCTCTAGCTTAACACTAGTCACTCTCTGTTCTTAACCTGCATGCGAGGCGTGCGAAATTCAAATTGCATTAAGTACAAGGGGTGCATTGATTTTTTTCCGTGTCGGTGTGTTTGTAAAGCGTAGCGGCAATGCTTTGTAACTTAAATACCGTGTCGGAGATGACAACTGGTGTAATTTTGCGTGTCGGCCCGACGCGTATTGGCTAATCAGGGAAAACACTGTGTGATGGTGTGCGGGTGCTATAGCACACGTTAAACGGAAAGGTCTGGCAAAAGCCACTTCATTGATTCACAACAGTATAAGATGCACGAGATTTCAAATAACTGCCTTCATCTTATCAGCGATCAGATGATACTCACTTTATGGGGTCCTATAATTGTACCATTCCATTTCGTTAATGAACCATCATCTGAGCTATCCACTCCCCAGCTAACGAAATTATCACCACAGCCTTTTCCGTCATTTCCCTTCTCTCCATTTTCTAGCTCATCAAGTAAAACAAAGTGACGAGGAGGAAGATTTGCATGTGCTGCTGAAGGGGCAGACTGGCCTGAAAAAGTGAAATATATGAAAAATTTAGAGGACAAAGAATTTTCAATAGACAATAGACCGTTCTCAAATTGATGTAAATGACAAAGATCTGTGCACTTCCAGCAAAATCTCAACCACAACCTCGGTCTGAAACTGAATGACAGTTTATCATAGAAGCAATCCAGGCGTAGAATTGACAGCAGCCTAATCGTCATGAAAACCATGCCATCCTAAGGGCCATATGCACCACACGGAGATTATCTTGAACTCAGGTTGAGCCACAACTTTTCCATTGTCACATCATGCCCTGGCAAACCTGAACAATTGAAAAGTTGTGGCTCAACCTGATTTCAAGATAATCCTTGTTTGGTGATACGGCCCTTAGGGTCAGACAACAAATTACACCAGAAACAATTGTTTTGGGTGCCAGAAAGTGAAAATTGCTGACCAAAAACCAAATTTACATGGATTTTCATCAGGTTTTTTGCAAAAAGGTTCCTTGCTTCCCCAACTTCCGGTTTAGCAAATTGTGCACATGATGCACAAATGAGCATGCGCAAATGGTTCTAAAGACATGAAAGAAAATAGTTCTCCCGATTGGGAGATTGTCTCTGCTTTTGGGGGGTAAAAAAATTGGGTCGCACTAAATTGCCTCCAACTGCGACCAGTTGCGTCCAGTAGCGTCCAACGGCATAAAAAAGTAATTTCTAGCAATAAAAGTGACCATATCAATATTTATGAGTGTGGGCAGGAGTCCATCAAATGTTTCTGAAATGTATTTCATGTATTTGGAACGTTTCCAATCACTCATTTCCATGATTTGTTGATTTTAATTTTGCGTCCAGACGCCGGCGGCCATTTTGTTGTTACCGTTGTTCGGGATAGACTCTACCAATATGGCCGCGACAGCCTGAGGAATCACAATCGCGGAAGGCCGACTTTGCGAGTTTTTATTCTCGTCAGATGTCATAAATTCAGATTTGTCTGATTGATTCTGATGAGATAATGTGGTGAATTACAATTTAAAAATGAAATTTTAACATTTGTATTGATAAAATTAGTGTTTTATAGCGTTGGACGCAACTGGACGCAATTGGTCGCTGCTGGACGCAAATTAGTGCAACCGAAAAAATTTCTCCCGATGAGCATTCTCCAGAAGCGTAGAATTTCTCCTGGGAGTTTGACTTGACTCCTCACTGCTGCACTGGATCTTTCAACAGGTTTCAACAAGTTGTCAAAATAGCTTCATCTTCATGTTCCTTCTGGCAACTTGTTGTTGAAAGACCCTGTTGAATATTGAAAGAAAGGGGGTTCAGACGCTTCAACAGCTCAGGCTAGGCCTAGCATTAGCTGGGCCTAGGCTAGGCCGCCTAGGCTACGTTTCAACTTTCAACATAAGACAATAAAAAAGTCATTTGTTGAATCTGTGACTGTGAATGATGATGAGACATGACAGACGGCAGCTGCCAGTGCCAGGCAGGAAAGAAATGTAGGCCTGCAGTCACTTGACATGCTTGACTTTAGCCTAGGCCTAATTGACAGCAGTGCATCAATCTACAATCATGCATGTCATGAATTATGATGATCATCATCAGAGATAGACATGTGATGCATCCATCGTCCACTCCACAATGCATGCATGCATGCATGTCGTCATGACAGAGCAAGCATGGCAAGAGAGACACGACATCGTCATCGGACATGACAAATATGACCGCAAAGACCGTCAGAACAAAGCAAGTACGGCGATTTAACAGCTGACGCTCGGCGATCTTAAAAGAATAGGCATCAGGTCTGATGAACAATGGCATCATTTGTTATTTTGTATAGGCTACGGGTGTTCTAATCGCAGGTTTTGTACCCTTATCCCTTCCTTGTCCGCTTGCGCTCGCCATGTCGAATAAGCTTGCAGCGCGATGAATGCTGGGAACTAGAAAATATCGCTAGTCTCGCTCAATTACGTAAGTGCGTCGGATTCTGCGGTCTCATGGTATCAGTGGACTGGTGCATAATGGCACCGCTAGGGCTAATATCAAGTTTCAAGTTCCAATTTGAAACCCGGGTTGAAACTTGAAAACTTGAAACTAAAATATCATGCGTTGCGATATTCGACGCGATTGGACCAGATCATGAGATAGCGATGTCCTTTTATGCAGTTTTTGAAATGCATTAGACTGGAAATTTGGAGTGCTTAGTCCGTTATAGGGACCGTCAAAAATATTTGATGCCACCCTGAAGTCTTTTTTACGAGGGCGTGGTCAGTATTTGTGGATCGCCATTTCACGTTTTTTAAATTGGCTTCATGAATGTTTTGGATAAACATTGGCGTACCGGTACTTAGTATATATATCTTGGTTGAAAATGAAGAAAATGATGAAAAACAATACTTTTCATTGTTTTTTTTTGGGGGGGGGGGTCGACCACTGAAGGCCTGGCTAGCCCACCGACAGCCCATTTCATGCTTGCATTTGCGGCAAAACTCAATGCGTCGAAGGTCTGTTCACACCAAAACCGTGCTGCAGGCCGCGACGGGCGAAAAACGACGCGCGTTCACCGCCGGGAAAATAGGTTCAATGGATTTTCAATAAAAGGGTCAGGCATGGAGGTATTGGCCCATATTCTAGAAGCCTCCTAAACTCTAAGGTAAACTTTAGGCCTTTGTATTCTGCCCTGCAAACAATAGCTAAAGGTAAACCTTAGAGTTAAGGAAGCTTCTAGAATACGGCCCATAGAATAAGATTATTTTTATACCTCCATGGGTCAGGCTAGGGATACACTAAACGCGATTTACCCATCGCGCGCGTTGTTTCTTTGCTATTTCATGCCGCAATGCCTCCGAAACAAAAGAGATTCGTGCGAAAATCGCGCGCGATGGGTAAATCGCGTTCAGTGTATCCCGCCTAGCCCGTCACTGGTCACACCAAAGACGCGCGGCAAGCGAGCGCGCGTCATTTTTGCCGCGCGTCTATGGTGTAAGGCTAGGGATACACTGAACGCGATTTACCCATCGCGCGCG
>NMRB01000948.1:126998-151637 GCA_002633025.1 Notospermus geniculatus | reverse complement strand
GGGGATAAACCATGAGTTTGCTGAAAAAATGGTCAAAAGAACAACTTTTGGAATATTTTGGGCAATTTTGGGGGGATGTCCACCACATCCCCCTCTGGCAGAAACACCGGTTTTCACTTCCCTGAGAACAAAAAAATAGCCCACATACCTAATTTTAATACCGGTAGGCCTACACAGCTTCTTTCCTGCTGTTGACTTTGCCTTCTTAATCTTACACCACTTTCGCTTAACACTTGCTTCCTTTACAGATATCTTCGTCCTATCAAACGGGTCAAATCGGTCAGCTTTTCTCATTCTTGTCATTTGGACTCCGAGTCCTTGAAAAGGTCACACTTTGAAATATTTCATGTACCACTGCATTTCCTTTCGTGTATTTCAGTTCCAATATTTCCATGCTATTTCCATTTGCTTATAAATTTTTGGTTGTACATGTATGTTGCTCACATCTGCTATCCTTCAATATGTCTTCAATATCCTGGCTTGAGTTGCTTCAAATTCAAATTCCTGTGCTTTATTATATATGCAGGGGTGGATCCAGGATTTTTGGCAGAGGGGGGTCAGGGTCGGCAAAGGGAGTTGTTGCAGATGAAAATGCACGTGCCAATGGGGGGGGGTCTGGGGTCCCCCAGAAAATTTTGAAATCTAGAAGGCAGTGGACGCGATTTCCTGGCATCTCAGTATCAAAGCAGTTATTTTTGCATTTTTAGCTTATTTTTTCCAAATTATTGAGAAAAAACAATTCATGGTGGAGAGCAGGGGGTCACAATTAAACCCCCAACCCCCCCCCCCCCCTCTGGATCCGCACCTGATATGTGACCCACCCTGGCAAAACCAGTCGCATACTGCTCAGAAGGTGAGCCTCCAAGAACTAAGATGACACCAGAAGAGAATGGCAGAAATAGATTGTTTCAGATTTCATAATTGGTAATAGACAGTCAGTATTGAAACTGACAAACATATGGTTTCAACCTGCCAAGCTACATGTAAGAGCAAGATGCACCTGGTTTTGCTATGGAAAGTCACATATGGGGCCGATTTCACAAAGGGTGTTTAAGACTTAGACGCGTGTAACTTCCCTAAATGCACGCATTTCCACCATGCATTTGACGAAGTTACACGCGTCTAAGTCTTAAACATCCTTCGTGATATCGGCCTTGGTTTTTACACTGCTATACATGTATAATCCTTTGAGCTAATGTCACGGCTTTTGTGTTGCTTGAAATTGGAACGCTTTACCAAGTTCAGATGTAAAATCTGCTTCTTAAAGTTCTGCCCAAAATTGATGGCAGCAGTTTTAAACAGTCTCTATTTGTTGCAGGGAACGACCACATACCCCAGTCAGGAGGACACCCAGTGGCGGTATGCCAATCAGGGGGCAGTATGCTGGTGTTGGCAAGGTATGGCTTAAATTAAACTCCCTCTGCAGTTTCGAACCGCTACCCACTACGTTACCCGCGCTCAAAAACTGCTTCAGTTGATGCACGCCTCAAAGTATCACCAACAGACAGCGTTAGCTGTCTGATTCGGGGAATCCGAGCTGGGAATCTCCGTACGACTTGCTGGGCAAAAGGAACAAATTAGTGTTTCTCAGGGGATCTCCCCCAGAAAAATTTGAAATCTAGAAGGCCATTGGTACAATTTCCCAGCAACTGAGACAAATTACAAGGCAAGTCTGTGGCACTTTGAAAAGGGCAATTTTTCTAACATTGATCATCGAAAAATGGGGGGGGGGGTGCGGGCCAGGTGTGCCCCCTGGATCCGCACCTGAATAATTTGCAAAGAAAACACTGATCGAGAAAAGAAGATTTTGTAACCTTCGATCTTTATTGATTATGATATATAGAACAAAAAGAGTAGAATTTAATAGCCATAAATACTTTTTCAGCCCATATCTGAGGAAGGTCACAGCCAACACGAGCGTATGCCTGCCAAGCGCCACGTGTCTGTGTGCACCACAACTCCTACCGAGGAGATACCCATCAATGTTATGAATGTGAGTATGAGACAAGTTTTTGATCGTAAATTCTGCCGAGGTTTGGGTGGGAATGAACACATTTTCATTCTAAACATTGCTTTGTTTTCTTGACAAGAAAATAATTACGGTATAACTTCCCACAGTTTGACCTCCGAGTGGATATCAGCACTGGGTGACTTGCACACCACTCTTGAATTTCAATTTGTTTTCTAATCCTAAGGCTTGATTCATACTTCAGACACCGAACGGACCTGCGTCCGATGCGCGATCAAACTTAGACGCCGACATTGTTGTATTAGAGAGTTAGTTTTCGCAATCCCGGGATAGACCTCGACTACATTTAGGTTACGATTTTCTATTGTCTGAGTCTTCTTCAGGCACTTTCAAGTCCAAATCCTCTGGATTTTGACTTGAAAGTGCCTGGATTTTGACTTAAAAGTGCCTGGATTTTGACTTGAGAGTGCCTGCATTTTGACTTGAAAGTTCCTAAAGAAGACCCCAGTGTGGGGTAGAAAATTTACAAAATATCGGAGACGACCTGGATTACATGTATATTGTTCCACGATTGGATGCCAACAAAATCGTCGACGTTCTACGAGTTTTGGCATCGAACACCACTTCCTGCTAATTTTCGCATGTCGGACGCAGACGCTGGTGTCTGAAGTTTCAATCCAACTTAACAGCTTGAGATAGGGATGATTTAAAAAATGGATCTGTGTGGTGAAGTCGAGGACTATGTAGTTATTGTGCAGGCCATTGAGTTAGCTGTCTTGGATCTCGGCGTTAATGGCTTTGGTTCAACCTCAATGTAGTCAATTGCATTTGAATCAATTGAGAGAGAGGTAGATGAAGTCTGTCAAAGACTTGGGGCTGCCTTGTATTGTGTTATGATCAGTCAGGTCAGATTTAATGCTTCAATTATGCTTCGATATGCAGTATTGATGCATGATTTCTTGTACTGTCTCTAACGAATGTCTGTCTAACTGCATGGTAGTGGTCTTTTCTTTCATGTTTCTTAGGGGCCAGCCTCTAACAGACTCAGAGGTGATTGTACCTGTTGCTTAGAAAAGGTTTTAAATTGTATCTGAGAATTTTAATTGGTCTTCTATCCATAGCATACCCCTAGGCTCACGTTTCCTTTAATACGAATCCACACTGAGCCTGATTCGCATTCTTTTGAGGAAAAAGAGGTACTGGTACATTTTCTGCAAAGTTTACTCCATGTAGATTATTTATTACAACCGGTGTATCCAATTCCAAGATGGACAAATTTAAAAACTGCAGTAGGACCTCTCTTTTGTGACAGGGAGATGGACAAATCCCAAATTTGTGAGCCGCTTTAGCAAAAGCAGACGCTTGTCGCAACCTGAGGAAAGGGTTAACGACCTTGCAGCACAACAGCTGAAATGTACGTTGACGCAGGTTTACAATAGTAGTAGTGGACAGCAATGATAAAAGTGAGGATTCGCAAGCGCCCGGTTACGCCCTACGACGACGTTTATCTATTGTGTGGGTATACCCAAACAATAGATAAACGTTGTCGTATGGCCTAACCGGGCGCTTGCAAAACCTCACTAATAGTTGAGTAAACTGATGACCAATGATGATCACTTGCGACAAGTGTCTGCTTTTGCTGGAGCGACTCACATTTGTGACCCGTCACAGCAAAACTAGGCGCATGTCGCTCAGAACGTTGAGCCTCAACGAACTAAGATGACACCGGGAGAGAATGAAAAGAAATAGACTATTTCAGATTTCACAATAGACAGACAATAGTGAAACTGACAAACATTTGGTCTCAACCTGCCAAGCCAACGACCGACATGCGCCTGGCTTTGCTGTGACTGGTCACATTTGCTTCCCTGCACATCCAGGTTTCTAGCTCAATCAGCTTCATCTTTGGAAGTTCTCCAACGTGTTGAAATCAGTGACGTGATGTAAAGTAAGGACATGCCGTACCACAAGCCGTGACATCAAATGTGACCTGTTCTGGCAAAACCAGTTGCATCATGTCTCTGTTAGCTTGGCACGTTGAAACCAAATGTTTGTCAGTTTCAGTATTGTCTGTCTATTATGAAATCTGAAACAATCTATTTCTTCCATTCTCTCCTGGTGTCATCTTAGTTCGTTGAGGTTTTGCCAGAACGGGTCACAAATGGCGTGCAGGACATGCTTCCAAGAGGCTCATTGTGCTAGAAAGGCCAGATATGCATATTCATCAATTTGGGATTTGTCTATGCTCTACCCTGATTACAAAAATCGATATCTTGGATACACTGGAATCCTCCTTTGGAGGAATACCTATATTAGCCGCTAACAACTGAAATAAGCTAATTGTAGTCCCCCCCCCAAGTAGTGAATATTCTGCGAAGTACTGTGGAGAAAAGCTAAACATTCCAGTTAACTGTGCTCTCCCTCATTTAGAGTGAAGGTACTGCCTTTTTATATACCAATTAAGGGTAGAAAATAAAATGTTCCCTTTGAGCATGGAGGAAATTGCTCCATGTTTGAGGTAACAATGCGAAATGTACATGTACATGTACATGTATTTTATTAGGCAAGTTATGAACCTGGATTCAGTACTGTAACTATGTTGGGACCTAGATTATCTATTGAGTTGACCGAAGCAGAATTCCTTTTCAGCAGATATCCAGCCTTCTATTAAACCGTTCTGTATGTAGCGAAGGATCCCGTAGTTTGCCGTCATCACATTTCCTTCCCTGGTGACTGTCCGGACAACGTTTGTAGTACCACCCAGTGCTGTTTACCCCATCATTTAATGGGTTGTTTGCAACACAGCTACTACAGGTGTATATCCTGGATATAATACCAGGGGCCTGTTGCATAAAGTGACTTTAAGCTAATGGTACTTTAATTGAATGGAAAATGCATTGAGTTAATGGTACCATTAGCTTAAAGTCACTTTATGAAACACGCCCCAGAAAAACTGTCTTTAAATATACCCACTATTCCTGCTGTAAGTGCAGTTTAAAAGCTCATAACCTTTCTAATCAGAGACTCCACCGTTTTGCTGTAGCAGCGGTAAGCTTTATCTAACAATGTTACTCATAAAATATTATTCAAACGAACACGTAAGCAAATTATAGTTACCGGGTATACACTTCTTCTGTCAAACCACTTCTATTCATGTGGGTTTATTTCCTAACTCATTCACCCCCCGAGTCCAGCAGACGGCATTTTCTGTCAAAGTTTTCTCACATCCTATGCAACTGATTTAAAAATATTTGAACAAAGTTTGTTCCTATGAAAAGTGGTGTGAAGAAAGGTTCTTCAAATTCTTTCAAATTTGATTTGTGTGGCGGTCTTGGAAAACCCCTCAGGTGTCGCTGAATGATCAACAAGGGCTGTCAGATTGCTGTGCATGATCTGCTGTTGTTTACCTGTTATGTAGTACATTTCACGTATTGAAATGTGCGGGTTCACCAAGGCCATTAACACTTTCCTCAAATGCAACATCCGGTGGGTTTTGGTAGACCGCCTCACATTTATTCCCTGGATCCGCCCCAGCATACCTGACAAGAATCTTCATTTGTTACACTGTTTAAATTGCCATAAAATCACTCCTGAAGTTCTCGGATTTATTCCGATTTCTTGCCTAAGTTCTCGGATTTATTCCGATTTCTTGCCTAAGTTCTCTGATTTATTCCGATTTCTTGCCTACTTGATACGTAGCACCTGATAGTGTAGCACAAGATAGTGTAGCACCAGATCCTGCACAGTTCTTTTATCATCTATCTTTACACGGTCTTTTGTTGAATTTGTTGTAGAAATTACAGGGCATTGCTCGAAATCGGCTGAAGGTAAAATCACTTGTTATCCTAGTGCATTACTCAATGTGGTACATCAGTTTTTTCTAGAGAATGTAAAGATAAAACAGGGGAAGGCCTGCCCTGGAGAAAAGTGACCCTTTGGAATCAATCGTCATAAGGCCTGCAGTAGAAGAATGCAGTCCAGCCTCAACTGACCGACGATGCCGTCAAAACTACACCGCATGACGTTTTGATGTCATCACCTGTAGTGTTGACGCTCTGTTTTTGCTGGCCAATAGAGGCCTTGCAAATGACGTCCTGTCACAAGCCGCCATGCAGGGGGCACTTGCTGCAGAGCCACAGCGAAATGAGCCGTGCATGCCCCAATCGTTACGTCAAATGGCATGGTGCACTTCACGCAGGTCACGTCATGGTCGGCTCACACCTCTGCGCCCTGTGCCCTCCAGCATGGCCGCCAGGATGACGTCATTGCGAGGCCGTCATTGCGAGGCCTCTATATGGCGGTATGTATGAAATGTTATGTCGCGTAGGAAACCTCGAGTTGGCCACGTTGGATTTTCCATAGCTGTTTACATCAAATCCTGGCTGTTAATTTAGATATAAAATGTTCTCTACTTTCCCCATTTTATCTTTCATCGTGGGTCAGACAATCAGAGTGTTTCTGAGGAACACAGAAAATATATTCTTTTTCAGCGTGTAAAACTACATGTATGTGTGAAATCGACATAAGCTTTCATGAAAAAAAGATCGCAAATGAGAATAAAAGCAAGCAGCATGCTGAAACCCGAAAGTTAAAACATAGTAGAAAAGCCATGTATCTTTGTGTCACGAGAAGAAAGTTTATGTCGATGTCATCGATGAAAAATGCTGATTAGTACCAATAGAATATATAGGACTAGGCTTAGTCTAGACCAGCCTCATTGAATCTTATTCAAAGATTTTTCTCATCTGTACCGTAATTGTCATGAGCAAAAATCATCATTTTTGATCGGGGCATTATGTTCTCAAAGTATTTATAATCCCGCTGCAGTCCACATTCTCTATCATGATCAAGAACCCACCGATGTGTTATTTCTGTGGCACTTTGGGGTGGATTTGAGTTGGTACACCCTTGATTTTGGGTGTGAGCCAATATTCAGTATGGCTGCCAGGCGGACATCTTGGATTCCATATTCCAGTCTGTAGCCAGTCGATTTTAAACTTCTGTAGCATAGCAGTGGTGGGTGCGAGAAAGTACGCTATCGTTTCATCAATTTTAGGTGTGATATGACATATTCAATATGGCCGCCAGGTGGACATCTTGGAAATTGTATTCCGGACTATTTCTGCAGCATAGCACGATGTATTGAGAGAGTAGGGGGCATACATGCAATCATCATCAATTGCACTACATCTGTTTTTTTGTTGTTGCCTGATACTCTGCATGCCAGCTATGTAAATCTGTTTTTGACGAATTTTTTCTGCATGATGATATTGCACTGTAGTTTTTGTGCACTATCTCTTTGTGTTGTTGGTGTTGGTGGAGTATTCAATCCAGAGCACCTTATTTTACATGTATTAAAAAAATTGATAGATATTTTCAAATTATGGCAAGTGGCCCTAGGTTCACTCCCAAATAAAACATGTCCTTTATTTTGCAACGTAAAAAATTCGTGAATTGAATGGCCACACGAAACAGAATTTAATTGCGATCACTGTTGTACAGTGAAAGTTCTTAGTCTAGTTTCTTTCTTTTTAATTCCGTCATTCATATTCATGTCAAAACTAGGTCCCTCTTCCTTTGTTTAGTTCATGAGTTGATATGTTCACTGGTGAAGGGTATAATCTTTACATTTATTCCACTCAAATCACAGGAATTTGTTAACAATTACAGTACCCAGGCCCGATCACGTACTGCACACAGTACATTTAAGGCCGAGTTTACATACAGATATACGGTATACGGACACACGGGCGAACAAAGGTTTTATGGTCATGAGGCAGAGCCCTTTGTTAGGCCATTGTTCGCCCGCGTGTCCGTATAGCATATACCTCTATGTAAACCCGGCCTAATGTACATGGTCCATGCATCTCAACCTCAAATTAAATATGTTTGAGGTTGAGATGCATGGATGACCGTGTACATTAAAGGTAGTGTGCAGTACATGATCGGGCCTAGTTGTTAACAAATTCCTGTGCTCAAATCCTTTATCAAGGCAACTTTTTTAATAGGCCTACCCAGCACTGTAGTGTTAAACTCCCCCCCCCCCCCAGCAGTTTCAAACCGCTCCCCCACTACGTCGCCCACTAGGTGGCGTGGAAGTAAACGCTGTGGCCGAGCGTACTTAGGGTATGCCTATTGCTCAGTGTTGGCTACATTTTAGGTTTACCGTAGCTGGAAAGTAAATTATTTTCATCAGTTCTGAAGGTTTTCTCCATACTTTTTTAGCAGCGAAGATCATCAGATGAACATGAGTCCAATGCCTATCTCACTGTAAGACAAAGGTAAGCAAATACATGTGTATGGTTGCGCTGAAATCTCACACATGTAAAAAGGTGGTTGAATCATAAAGATTGTACCTCCTGAGCTGGGGAACGGTTGCAGATTATTCTCATCTGACTTGTATTCTAACCCAGGGGCGGATCCACGATTTCGGAAAAGAGGGGGTTCACTGTGCCAGAAACATTGAAATCTGCGGTGAATTTAAATGATTTGCTCCAAATTTTACACGGTCAATTTTACAGATTTGTTGGCTGAAAGGGGAGGCGCGCGCCAGGTGCGCCNCCCCCCCCCCCGGATCTGCGCCTGTAACCAAATTCATAGGAAATCTGTAGGCTACCCCTTCTGTAGAGGCGATTTTCCACCTCTGGGCCTATCTTAGAAAAATTCGCTCTGAACATGGAACCTTTGCAAATCAAGTTTGATAAGTCTTATCATAAATTTCAGGAGATTACTGAAGAGGTATTTTTTTCAATTCTGAATTTGCCTCTATCTGCTCTCTCACTCTTTATGCTTTTGAATGGTGTCACACCTCTTGGTCATGAAATCACAATGAGTTGAGATTTCCAACAACAAACGCTGGTCAAAACGTATTGACTCAGTGCAAAGGGAAGTGGCACAACCACTCACAGCGCCTCCAAGTGGCAGTAGTTTCTAGGTTCCTCATTATTTCCTCATTATTTCTATCGTACATACATGTACATGTACTCTTCTTTCTCATTATCATAATTTATATGTGATTTTTTACAGTGTAGCCTAATTATTTCTTCTTCAATAATTTTTTTAAAGTTCTAAGCCTCCTTTGTCAACTACACCCCGATTAACGGGAGACATGCGAAAAATATTGCCCCGCGGGCACAAGTTGTCTTTGTTTTGATTAGCGCACACCGCCATCTGTTAATACGCGGTGACGCTGCGCTGTAGCACAGGCCCCTGGAGAACTATCAGTGAGTTTAGAACACGTACCTAACCAAAAAACACTAGTTTGTAAAAAATACACCCCGGGCNAAAAAAATAAAAATAAAATTTTATTTTTTGATTTCTCGAACGTTTTCCAAGGCATCTGAATAGCGGAGGAAAAGAAAAAAATAAAATTTTATTCCAAAATAAAGGTTCAACTGGTGGTATGAATGACACAGGAGCTGATTGTGATCGTATCATCGGTTACCTGCATGCAGGCACGGTCAAATTTTGGCCCAAGGTGACGAGTGACCATGAACCACGCCATATTGCTGGATGACAGCCTCGAGCAAGTCAGTGCCGGGTTTCTGTGCAGCTACTGTACATAGGTCTATACGATCAGTAGAGCAAAGTGAAAATCTGCGCAAGGCTGTTATAGTGGTACAGATTGGCAGATTGTCAGAAACCGCGCATCATGACATCGATCGGACGGTAAATCATACAGACATGACAAAATAGGCCTATTTTTGAAAAATGTATTTTCGATCTCGGCCTCGTGAGCGGCGGGCGGGATAAAAATAAAAATAAATTTTTATTTTTTTTCCATTTTGTGGAGTTTTTGGAGCGGCGGGCTCGCGAAAATCCCGAAAAATAACATTTTATTTTTTTTTCATTTTCCTATTTTCACCTAGCGGCGGGCCCGCGAAACAAGGAATAAAAAAAGCGTGGCCTAACCAGCGTTTTCGTATACCGTATACTTGATGTAAGGGAAGCCTTAGAGATAGGTTAAAAGATTTCACCGTCAATTTCACCAATAGACCCTATCGCTCCAAAAGAGCGCAGCACCTGACGGGACAGCGTCATGACGTCCCACACGTCATTTCTGAACGCACGACGCGACTCGAAAAAAATCCGGTTGTTTCAGCGATCATGACGTCGTGAAACAATCTGATTTGTTTTCGCCTCACCTCGAGACATCATGAAATGACGTGCGGGACGTCATGACGCTGTCCCTTCAGGTGCTGCACTCTTTTGGAGTGATATCATGTATTACATATTTTAGACCATCTGCTGATGTTCTCATTTGTTCCCCATCCTTAACACTTCTCAGAAAGTGACAAAATTCTTTATATATATTCTTTATTTCTTCCAGGATGAACACCGAGGCCCACCTCTCCACGAAGCCAGTAGCGTCCCCTCGCACCATGAGAAAACATTTTTCCTTCTACGAGAGCCGCAGCGACTCGCCATCTTTTGACCAACCTCGTCATCATGCCACTAGGTCTTTGTCGTTATTGTCACAAGTTAAATATTTAGACAAACAAAAGGTAAGGACACACACAGTCCGGGTTTCCTCCGGAAAAAAATGAGAGGGGGATGAATGCGACTGCTGAAGGCAGTCGCCAGTCTGCTTACGACAGACCATAATAGATAAGGTTCTGCCCAAGACTGAACGAGTGCCGGTCGGAATGGTGGGTCTGTGGGCCCTCCCCTAGAAAAATTTGAAATCTAGACTTGCTGAAATGCGATTTCCTGGCACCCTGAGAGTCGAAATAATGAGCTCATTTGGCGTCAAAATGACCCACTCTATTGCAACTTATAGGCAACCCGCCATTGCCGTTGTCATTGGTCAGAACTGTGTCAGGAAGCCCCGCCGGGAAGCACATTTGGTGAATGGGGAACAGAAAGGAAATTCAGAAGTGTGCGTGGCGGGCATCTCTCGTGGCAGACTTCTTTAGTTCTGCTGGTTGGAAAAATATTCTTTTTAGGCCAAGTGCCGGTCGGCATTTCTGCGTCCTGGACGGGGCCGTCCGGCGCCAACCAGCAGCGGCAGAACCCTGAACTGAGATGAGGATTTTGACAGATTTTAATGGCTGGAAGTTACATGTATTTTGAAGTTTAAAGAAGATGTTTCTTTGCATATTTATATTGTTGACAACACATTTTGCATCATCATGGTTATGGCACAGGATAAAAGTTGCCATTTCCTCATCTTTTCAGGGGCGACTATTTGATGTGAAAGAGGATGGCCAAGGTGACCCTGTGCACAGGTAAGTTTTAGCTTGATCAAACTCAAATATGGCTACCAGTTGGACTATCTTGATTGAAATATGTGACCCGCTGTGGCGGAAACGGTCGCATGACGCTCAGAAGGTGAGCCTAAACGAACCGAGATGACACCAGGAGAGAATGGAAGAAATAGATTGTTTCAGATTTCACAATAGGTAGACAATACTGAAACTGACAAACATTTGGTCTCAATCTGCCAAGGTAAGAGCGACAAGCGTCTGGTTTTGCCAGAGCGGGTCACATATGGACTTTGTCCATGTCACACAAACATTAATACCAAGTAGGCCCAGAATGTTTGTCTCCCGCTTGTGATGTATTTTATATCTTCTACATGTGCGCCAAGATACAGAATAGCACAAAATTGACACACAAAATGATAATAAGCAAGAAGTCAATCTCCAGAATTCACGAATTTTCGACCCCAACCGGGGTCTTTTTCAAGTGGAACTTTACGATTTGTAAAGTTCCACTTGAAAAAGACCCCGGTTGGGTCGAAAATTCGTGAATTCTGGAGATTGACTTCTTGCTTCTACATGTGCGCCATGCTCTGTTCCAGTGTTTCTATGAACCAGTGGACAAATGATCCCTGGACGATTTCATTTTGTTGGAAGGTCAAGCCTGGTTATTTGCGAGGAGTTATGAGCTAATTCTTTTAAATCTCTTCCTTGAAGGTCCAACGTGCCATGCCTAACAGACATCTTTCATCGCATGTTACACCAGACAATAGAAGCCACTGCTGATCCACGATGGGAGGTCAGAAGAATGGGCGAACAGGTAAGGGCTCATTTTCGGCGTGTAGGCCTCTTGCTTTCAGCATGTGAAGCTATGCGCACATGGAGCTTTAGTGACTTCATGATCTTAGCCGCAGCCCCAACCTTGCGACCACGCTGTTCTCCAAATGGTTGCGCTGCTGTGATTCGGGTCTCTGACTAGTGGTCAGAGGGTCCCAGGTTTGAATCCCACTGGGCGTGAGACTTTGGGTGAGTCTCTTTGCCTCATTGGCCTCTCTCCACCCAAGTATATAATGGGTAGGCCCTACCGGTCGGAAATGCTCGACTGTAGCGTTGAATGGGCAGCTCATCTGAATTGTGAATTCTACTGAAAGGTTTCAGGACAGACTGGGGTTAAAGTGTAAAGTCGGATGAGAACCTCTACCGTAGTTGATACTATAAACCCTAACTTTAACTTTAACTTCATTTCACAGGTCCTTCCCTTGTTGACCGAGGTCATCCGTTGGTACAACATGTCCCTTTTACTTGATCTTTGGAACCATCACCTCGTCCAGATGCCGTCCGTGATGACGTATGGAGCGTGTTTGGCATTGTGGCAGACTGTAGCTCATGCGGGAAGGCTGATTCCATTGCTGAATGACCCTCCATTGACTTGGCAGGTATGTGCATTTCACTACAGCAAACTGGTTGGCAATAGGCCTGCAGGGTGGGCTCAAGTGTAGTAGCGGGCTAAGCCGTGGGAAATGCACTGAGTGTGTACATGGAACAAGCAGCAACGTATGGAGATGTGTCACCCCCNATGCGTACGAAATGCCCGGTGAGAGGTCACACTACTACATTGTAGTTAAGTAGCCCGGCGACAGGTCCGCTGCGTGCACTGACTCTTCGGTCATTTCTGTATTGGCACACATTGTTGGAGGCGTGAAAATGGCCATCTGTAGCCGTGCTAAGGACTAAACGAAAACACGGTGATTTTGAAAAACATGGCGAGCTTCCCGTGTTTTTCTGACACGAGTTTCTTGAAGCCCGGCAATTCATAGGTGTGACCGCAAAACCCCGGGATTTTATGTCGTGTAAGCAAGGCTGTAGATTATGTATAATAATCAATTAATATCATTAATCTGTTACCTATTATTTACAGTCTGTTGTTATTGATCTATCATGGTTCGTTCTAGTACCGGTACCGTAATAGCTGTGTTTTTTCCACAGGATGTTGAAATGTGCTGTGATGCCGTCAAGACAATTACTGACCCCGTCCATAGTAACATTTCACGTTGGTGCCATGCCGTCAACAGTCTTCTCTCCCGTCAAGTCATCGACCGTCTCTCCCTTGTTACCGTCCATACGCTGATCGTCTCCCATGTGCATTTATCGTTCCCTCCACAGCAGGTAAGAATATGGCAGGTTGCCAACCGTTGCCGAAAACGTCATTGCCGGTAGTTACTTCCAGTTGCAAGGCCGATGTACGCTAGGCCTAAGGTAAAGTTCAGAGCACAAATGACTGACCTTCATCCTCTTGTGTCACGGGGAAGGTGTATGTATGCTCCAATTCATTGCGGGTGCATGCACGGATCCAGAGGTCTCCAACTAACGGTCAGAGAGTCGTGGGTTCGAATCCCACTGGGCGTGAGACATTGGGCAAGTCTCTTTGCCTCGCTGGCCTCTCTCCTCCCCTCCCAGCTGTATAAATGGGTATAAATGGGTACCGGCCGGAAATGCTCAATTGTAGTACTGAATGGGCAGCTCATCTTGAGTTCTGCTGAAAGGTTTCAGGACAGACTGGGGTTAAAGTGAAAAGTTTGATGATAACCTCTACCTTAGTTGATATCGGACTATAAACCCAAATTTTAAATGCTACACGTGGTACGCAACACGGAAGGTATGTCAAATGAGCAGAGTGCTGTATCAGAACTGTAAACCCATTATTTTCGCAAGCCTTACACATGTAATTTGGCAATTTCAGAAACAAAAACAAGAGGAATCCATCGCGAACTTCATCAAGGCTGTTTTCATCTACACCCACCACGGGACACAACTCTCCAAAGACCTCTCGAAGGGAATGAAGCTGAAGGCATTTTTGACACCCATGGAGGGATTTCTCAGGTAATACCCCTCTCCGATGCAGGCCGGCCTTGCTGCATGGTCAGTGATGCTGTAGGAAAAGGAGTTCCGGTACCTACAGATTTGTATCAGCTGCATCACTCATCCAAGATGGCCCCTTGTGCCTGCCTTACATGCACTGGTACTTCCCCATTGGATGTTTCCTTTGATTATCTACATCTTCCCCCAATGTACCATTTGGGCCATGCCCACAAACAACATACTGGATGGGGGCATATGCCATTCTCTGCATTGCTTTTATGTATATGTGTGGCGGTCCAGGAAAACCCGTCGGAAGTCGCTGAGTGATCAACAAGGGTTGTTAGATTGCCTGTGCATTGATCTGCTACTGTTCACCTGTTACGTAGTATATTTCAGTTATTTAAATGTGCGGATTCACCAAGGCCATTAACACTTTCCTCAAATGCGACATCCAACAGGCTTTCCTAGACCGCCTCACAAATGTCCCCAGCTGCTGGAAATCATCACGGGGATCATATTATGCGGTAGACTTTGAGTCAAAAGTTTGAAATGGCCAAGTTGTTCTATTTCAGTTGTAACATCAAGGAGGGTTCACAGGGCCAGGAAAGTCATGCCAAACAGTTGGAGAAACAGCTCTTGAAGACAGTGATTTGTGGTGGCCATATGTCGGATTTCATCAAAACTTGTGATATTGTGAATATAGTTGATATTCTCCCAATCCTGTTATTTTACATCGAATCGAGTGCTGAAGATGTGGATGGATGTAAAGTTTTTATTGAGTGGTAAGACACTTTATTTTAGACATGGTGAACTCTGAATGTTAACTCGTCTGCCCCAGGTATGAGCGGGCAGTATCTTGTGCTGAAGTTTCAGAAAGTCCTTGGGAATGAATTGGAAAAAATCTGAATAAAGATTCTTCAGATGGTTGATGGGAACAACCTTCCTTCAAAAATTTTCAAATTACATGTAGTTCTATGAATGCCATCTGCTGGACACAGGTGGTACATGTAGATGTGTCGAGTTTAGAGAGTAAAATGTGACCCGCTGACTTTGCAACTAGTCGACCAATAAAAAAAATGAAAGTTTCTTCTGCAACGATTCTGAACTGACGACACAGTGGTCGGCAACTTCAGTCGCTTCCGGATGCCATCTGTCATTTGCGGATGGTTCAGTGAAATGGTCACAAGTTTGGCCAGCGAATGACGTCGCACCGGATGGTTGCTTGCGACATCATGGTTGGTGTTCGCACCATTTTGGTCTCAGGTGTGCAGACATGCCTACCTGTACGATTTTGGCGTATTTTGTATGCCTATGCGGTGATTGTACGTTATACGATTTGAGGGTCATTTCTTATGCAAAGAAAAGTGTCTCAAATACACTGTAAATGTTTGTTTTGTACAATCATTAAACTCAAAACAAAACAGAAATTTTCTCCTTCAAAGTCTCCAATCCATCCCCAGAACCTTCTCCTGAAGTTCCTGGCCCGACACTTTTGACTAAAATATTCTGTTTTTTACGCCAGCGTTGGTGCAATGGCAATGAAGACGGGAGAATGTCTGCTCCAGGAGGGCCACGACGAGAGACGACGGAGGGTGGTGATGGTTTGTGCCCGAACCCTTGGTTACCTCTCCCATATGGTGACAATCAAGGACATAGACATGGCCATGTTGAGGCAGTTGTTAGACATCTATTTAGTGTTTACAACTCAGTTGTGGGACAGCAAGCAGCTACTTTCAATGTTTGAAGCCATTGCCTCACGGACTAACAGTGTAAGTGTAAAGCCAACACTTCATTCCACATTCGATTGGCGTGTGGTTTTCAGCCGATATCTCCGCAACGGCTGGGTCAAATTCGACAGACAGTGCATCAACTGACTTGTCTTTCTTGTCGGTATCTTCCTGCTATCTTCATTTTCCACGTAAGGCCGGCATGGCGGATCCCTTTTCTCAAAACCCATTTCATTTCGCCATGGTGTTCAGTGCAGTTTACACATGCGCAGTGCATTGTGTCATTTCAAAATGGTCACCATTTCGGCCCCAAACATGAACTACTGTGATTGGTGAACGAACTTTTTTCTGTCACGTTTATAGGGAAAATAACAGCGTTGATGCCTGCATCCGCCATGGCAAAGGCGGTGAAAATATGGCTAATGAGCATGAAATCTCTTGCAGCTGGTCAACCCAAAGCTTCTCTCCAGCCACCTGACCGACGACGATCTGCTTCTGATGTCGAATGATATCCCACAATCCTCCTTCATCCTGAATGACGATTCCGAGTCATCGTCCGACGAAGATAACGCCGCGGATCATGTCCCGGATCCGTTGCTGCAGGAGAGCGGAGCGCTCAACACGAGCGGGAATAGTGGTGGCGGACGCTTGAGTGCGATGAGCGGGTCGGTTGATATGATGGATGGGCGGGTCCCGTCACCGGCCGCCATGTCAGATGATGGATCAGACTGGGATGACTGGAGCGATGAAGAAGAGGTAAGAATGAAGTAAAGGACAGCGGACAAAATAGAAAATAAAAAAATTTTTTAAATAATAAAAAAAAAGAATGAAGTCAAACGATCATTTTGGCAGGCAAATTTGCGAAGGCGTGACATCATGAATAACAATGGCAACCTCCAGGGCAACTGTACTGTCCGAGGTGCAAAAAACAAACACCTGTAACATAAAGCCTAAATTCAGGCAATGAGAGACACTTGGTGGCAACACATGAGGTGTATCCCTCATTTACTACATCGTTTGCAGTTTTAACGTTAAAGTTTTAAAACTTAAACGTTTGATTCCTTTATGAGGGTTCTCCACTAGTGTAACAGAACGGGCGCGGTACCCGTTCTAAAACGCAGGATTGATCTCAGCGCCCGGTCTAAAAATCGCCGCCTGGTAAAAAAAATCGCCGCCTGGTCAAAATTATTCACTTTAAATAACACTGAGGTTTTGCAAGCACCAACAGGAGCTAGATTTGCGTTCCAAAATGCTGGGAAATCGCATTTCAGGGCTTCTAGATATTGAATTTTTCTGGGCGAGGTCCCCAGACCCCTCGTTGAGGACGCGTGTGCGGCAGTGGCTTCCAATATCAGTAACCGTGTGACGTCACCAGCACCCGGTCTGTTTCAAACCCTGTGGAGAACGCTGTTTATGACATTATTTCTCTCGACACATAATACTGGTATGCATCTTTCTTGCTTTCAGGATCAGTCCTCGCTTTCAGAAGTGTTTGGTAACTTTCTGAACCGGCTGAAGACATGCTATCTGGCTTCGGGAAAAAGTCGGGACTTTCAAGTTGAGTTCCTAAAACTACCAGACAGGGATAAGAAACTACTGAAAGGACTTTGTGACCAGAAGTGAAAGCCGTTGTGCCCGATGATATCAAAACCGTCCAACGAGTTGTCAGAAATCACCTCCGCCATAGTCCTAGAAAACATTTCTGTAATTTCTGGTTTTGTGTTATATCACATGAGCTGTGAACGTGGCACT
The DNA here is from genome assembly GCA_002633025.1 of Notospermus geniculatus. NCBI lineage: Eukaryota > Metazoa > Nemertea > Pilidiophora > Heteronemertea > Lineidae > Notospermus > Notospermus geniculatus. The sequence continues at coordinate 134,130 of NMRB01000948.1, read as the reverse complement.
CTAGAAAAACACTGAGTTAGAGTCAACACCCAGAATTAGTGTTGATTTAGACAGGATGCTCACACTTTCTATCACATTCTATGGTAGTGATAAAAAGAACACTGAATTCCAGTTCAAAGTTACCGGGTATGTAAACCACTTCACTCTCGATGCATCCTTCGTCATATTCACTATGCTACAGTAGGCAGGCACGGATCCAGAGGTTCCGTGCTTGTTATGTGATTGTCTAAGTGTAATGTGTAACACTTACATGTAACTTCTAGCTTCGTTCTCAGGTTCTGGCAAAGTGTCATACCATACACAAAGAACTGACTTGTAATACTTGTGTGTGACCAGCTGAAATTGTACTTTTTAGCTCACCTGTGAGCTTTTGTCATCATGCAGTGTCCGTCGTCCGTTGTTGTCCGTTAGCAGGACACGTTTTGTAACCGCTGGGGTTATTGATCTGAAACTTGGTACATATATACGGGTACCCCTAGGTCAGATGACCTATGACACCAAGTTTCAGTCCGATTCAATTCTTGGCTTGGCCACCAGATGGCCAAAACCAAAAACACAAAAAGTGCAATAACTTCTGAACTAATGACTGGATCATCTCCAAATTTTTAGGTGTATCTAATGAGGATACATTACATATATAAATATAACAGGTTTTTGATTTGACCTACTTTTCAAGGTCACAGAGGTCAAATTTGTACAAAAGTAATGGACCTGCAGCAGTTCACCATTATTTCAGTGAGCGACTCCCTATCTTGCACAAACATGTATTAGAGGGGTACCTTAAAAATTACTGAGTTTTGGCACGATGGCACATCCAATATGGCCACCAGGTGGCGTAACCCGAAAATCATCTGAGTGCTATAACTCGGAAATGACGTAACCCAGATTGCTCAAATATGATATGTGGCTCCCTCTAGATAATCTGAACATAAAATTTCGGCTCGATTGGACATCCAATTTGGCCACCAGGTGGCATAACCCCAAAATGATCAAAGTGCTGTAAGTCAGGAATGACTTGACCCAGATTGCTCCTCATAACTGATATGTACCTCCCTCTGTCATTACACTATAAGTATTATGTCCAACAGGTGAGCACATGGTTCATGGACCATTTCATTGTAGATATAAAATCTGTTGTAAAATAGATCATTTATTTATTCAAACGTCTGTGATAGGGAAATATAGGAAACTAGAATCCTGACTTGTAGTGCTGTAGAAGTAGGGCTCTTTACATTCTGCAAATTTCGATTATTATCAAAACTCTGGCACCAAATGTACCTTTAAACAAAACGTTTTGCACCTTTAAAGCCCCGTTTCCACTAGACCAGTTTCTGCTTCGGTTTGCACGCCGGAGCGGTTTTCACAGGCATCGGGATAAATTAACACTCCATGTATTGTTAAAACATCAAAGGATTATCCAAAACCCTGTGAAAAATCCCCAGGGCCGCAAACCGTAGTGGAAACCGGTCTAGTGGAAACAGGCCTTTATGGAAGATTTCTTGAAGTTGTTATTCGTCCAGCAAAATAAATTCCGTCCATGAATATTTGTTATACATGTATAATATACTGTATTCTCGTGCCATTAGCGACCAGTATGCGCCATTTTCTGGTAGTAATATATGCACAGCCGGGTTTGGCATTTGTCAATAGGCCCGCCCAGAGACCAGCCGACCAACGCTCGTCATTTGAGGTAACCATGAGCATGAAACTGATCACAGGTTTCCAAAGCGTGAATGTGCACACACATGGTTACCTCAAATGACGAGCGTTGGTCGGCTGGTCTCTGGGCGGGCCTATTGACAAACGCCAAACCCGGCTGTGCATATATTACTACCAGAAAATGGCGCATACTGGTCGCTAATGGCACGAGAATACAGTATATGTGTGTGTGTGTGTGGGTGTGTGGGTGTGTACATGTATGTGTGTGTATACATATTGGTCTCATTGTCCTGACACACAGTACACAGTAAAGAACTATGTGGAAATCAAGTTCATGTCTATTTTGTTGGTTCCTGAAAACCTGGATGGGCTCTGTCCAGAAGAACAGCGATCGTCACGACAAGTCTCATACATGTAGAACAATTTGGATGATGTTTTTCCCAACAATGATGACACTTATAAAAATATCACCAGTCTGATGTGTTACTTCAACAAAAATATCAGTTGTATGTGTTGGTCCAAGAAAAATATCAGTTGGATATGTTGGGCCAACAAAATATCAATTGGAAATGTTGTTCCAAAAATAGTTGGATAAAAATCAGTTGGATAAATGCATCCTGAGAAGATAGACCAAGGTAACGAGTACAGTATACCAGAGTAATTTCTCTGAATTGTATTTCAGTCAATAAATCATACATACATACATACATAACTTGCATACCTTGTGTTTTCAAACCAATGTTGATTTGCATACTCGCATTAATCACTGATTGTTGATTTGCATACTCAAATTAATAATCACTGATGGAGAAAAATCTCAACTCTTTACAAAGGATACCGTAAATTAAATTCCTGTGAATATCAACATATACTAGGTTTAACGAGTACTGTAGTCAAAAGTACCATGGAAGACAAAATTATTAGGCGAATAATGCTGTTTCCCCGAGAATATTTGTTGGATATGTTGCTCGAAACAAAATTTTGAGTTGGATGTATCTTTTGTGATGAATAAAGGATAAGTGTCACACTTAGACTTAAGTAGTTTCATGAATAGTGGCCCCGTGGTGCAGGGCTTAGTCCAAAGATCCCTCCTATTGTAACCGGTTTCTTTCATTGAGCTCAGCTAAAGTAGATCTGATATCTTCGTTAATACACATGCTTCGAGCCTGAATGGGGTGCAACTGAGTGCTGAAGACGGTGCATATTTCAGTCTAAATCATACATAATTTACGAGGTACATGTATTGTATGCATAGGTTTCATTTACATTTTACAAGTTATGTAAAAAACAATGTATTATCTAAACATGTTAATCAGACAAGCACCTGAGTATTTTAAGTATTCTTTGCAAAGTGACAGACAGAAATGACTCGGGAGAAATTCTCAATAAATTGAGTTGTAAAATGTCATACAGATTTGAATGAATGCAATTTACATTGCCGTAAACTAAACAATCCTTTTTCAAACATATTTAAATCTGTATATCGTTAACATTTAGAGCCATATATTGTCATTGTGGGAAGAAAAGAATTAACATAAATGTGACTGTGTCTGTGAAAACCCGGTCAAAGTCGCTGGGGAGTGACATAGGCCTTCATCATACGCCTGCCCTTTGTTGCACAATCGATCAAGGCCTGTTTCCACTACAACCGTTTCCGCAGAGGTTTGCGGCGCCGGAGCGGTTTTCACAGGCATTGGGATAATTTACACGCCATGTATTGTTAAACCATCAAAGGATTATCCAAAGCCCTGTGAAAACCGCTCCGGCGCTGCAAACCGCTGTAGTGGAAACAGGCCTTCTGGCTTTATTTGCCACCAACAGACTGTCGTGTTGTCTTTTCATTGTGATGACACTCCCTGCATAAACTATTTTCCCTGTGCAGTTCAGCGACTTTGGCCAGGTTTTGCTAGACTTGGTCACAAATTATAACATTGCTAACGGCCCAAGCTTCGTCATATTGAATCGTTTGTCTATCACGGACTGATACATATCGACTTTCATGCCATGTAGACTGCCACGATCATATCCAATTGCTGCGACTTCCGATACCATACGTTTGGCCTCCTTCATCAGGTTTTCCGCTGTACACGTTTTGGTAATTAGTCCGACATCTTTCGCCATCTCTGCTGTGAATCTTTTTCCGAAAATTATAAAATCTCTTCGTAAATTACGATCAGAAACTTTGGCTCTGAAAAAAGTATTGAAAAAAAAACAATTGTGATGGCATAAACGGACATGGACAGATTCCGTCGTCCCTCCATAGCGGCGACATCAGCAACAAAATGAATATTAGAATACGGTATCACGCTGGTGACTCAACTTTTTTTCGTACGCAATTTTACTCATGCATAACTAATCGTGTTGATTATTTTTGCAGTTGTTTCGGCAAAAAGAAGGGGTGACAGCTTATTTTGTAATCACCAGCTGACCACCATCGACATTCCCCTCCCAGTCACCAAAAATATCAACACCCCAACTAACGTTCAAGACTACTGGTTTTGTGGAGGGTCACATATCAGCATAAAAGGAGGTCCTAACCTGTACAAAGATGTAAAAAAGTCTCCAATCCTCAACCCAAGGAAGACTTCATTGGCTGATATCCATCCCTTATCAGTCTGCATGATGATGTAGTCATGGGCCAGGGCAAGAAATGCTCCACCAGCGAATGCATGACCTAGAAATAAGGAAAACTAAAAGGTCAGAGATGTTAACTTATTCACCAGTGAAAGCTTGAACCAATGGAATCCAACGTTTCATTGCTTTCTGATCTTTGTTTTTTTGCATTTTTCACCTGCTCAGTACGAGGCCTCTCATTCATCCGCGCATAAAGTGGTCGGAACCAATATTTCTCCAGCACCTCCATACATCCTGACCTATCTACATACCAAATCTGAGCCAAAAATATTCACTGGTTTGGGTTCTAGGAGATATTTTAGAGATGACAACTTTTTTTTGAAACACCCTGTAGTAGTAACTAGGTTAGAATGAAGAGAGAATTTGGAAATCTTACCATTGATTGCTGCCACAGTTGGAACAGGGAATGTGAGAAATCTGCACATCAGCGATGACACTTCAAAAAAGAATTTTTTCTGTGTTTCCTCATCCACGGAAGACATGTAATCTAAATCTAAACCATTACTGAAGAACCGTCCAGCACCTGTCGTTACCAAACCAACAACATCGGGATTCCTGGAAAAAAATGACGGAATGACTCATGGTAAAACCCAGGTAATTTACTATTTCACAGTTTTGCCAATTTTGGAAAGTCAGCAATATTTTTCGAATATCAGTGGATTCTAAAGTTATGGAAAGAGTGTCTACCGACTTAATTTACGTAGCTTTCTGTTAATTTCATTCGACCTGTTTTTTTTCCCTGAAAGCAATGTGTGTATACCTTCATTAAAATGCACATGTATGTGGACATGCACAAATGCGTGGATTTCTGCTCGAACGGAAAAATTTATTTATCGCCACTCGATCTGGTAATATGACTCAATCGGGACATGCAATCACGTGGCAATGGTGACCCAATCGAGCGATGTGTCCCGAGTTGGCGATTGTGCCCGATCGGGCCTAAAGTCCTAGGCCTAACTGGTTACAGTTATCAGGTTATGAACACTAGTAACCAGAACAGAGTTGATTTATTTAAATGTTGAATAGGCCTTATCGCACCTAGCACATGGCCAATCAGCATAAATCAGCGAAGCGGAAAAGGCCCAACCATCAGCGCCCCCGCAGTACATTCACAATGCATCGCCCTATGCATGGCGTGCATTTTTTGTCAACATTGGCCAATAAAAGTCACTTCCAAAAGCCTGATGTGCCTAAACTAACTAGCTACGTGGGCGGCGGTATAAAGTGATTCAAGTGGATCAATTATTGACCACTGATCGTCTTCGCGATCGCCAAAAATCGATGATTAGTCCATGTAAACAACGCCAAAACATTATCATATTATCGTGCAACCCCACGCTGATTGGTCAATAACTGACACGTGAGGGCCACCATGATGATAACATCATGACATGTGCTAATCTTTTGGAATTAACCATCGATTTTTTGCGATCGCGAGAACGATCGGTAGTCAATATTTTATCGATTTGAATCACTTCATAACGCCTCCCACGTAGCTAGTTAGTTTTGGCACATCCGGCTTTTGGAAGTTGCTTTTATTGGCCATTGTTTACAAAAAATGCAGGCCATGCACAGGGCGATGCATTGTGAATGTACTGCGGGGGCGCTGATGGTTGGGCCTTTTCCGCTTCGCTGATTTTATGCTGATTAGCCATGTGCTAGGTGCGATAAGGCCTATGGACATCATCATCATCATCAACCATCATCACCGTATCACTAGGCCTAGCTATCAAAATACTGGAAAGAGATTGGTCTAGGGAGCAGAATCGCCGTGAATTACCCTTCAATTTTGTCTAATGCATCGTTTAACGCTGCCACATTTGTTGGATTCAGTCTATTCTCGCCACAATTCCAACAAATGACTCCTAAATTATCTTCAAAAGTCACACCCGCCATGGGCGCAGCCATTTTGGCCACTTATTGGTATCACGTGACAAATTTTCTAATCAAGACGCACCGCGATCAACTTTATCAGAGGCCATTCCTTTTGATAGCTTCGGTCAGCGCAGCCGCCTTTGTACAGTTGTATCTGGGGAATGGGAGGAACACTGCAGAACATACATGTAGGCCTAACGGGTGGCTGCGCGAGAGTAGGCCTGCGGTGCGATCGGAACGACCGGGGAGTATGTTAGGTTACCGGGGAGTGGGACGTGTTGATCACTCACGTGACGCTAGCCATGGAGATCTCAAACAACATGGCGGACGACGGACAAAATGCATGAAATGGCAAAACAAAACATGAAAGATCATGATCATCGTGATCATGTCCATGTCTGTCATGATGTAAATAAACCAAGGCATGCAGCAACTGCTAGGCCTATTCGGTAGCCTATCGTCATCGTCATCATGAGATGATACTTCAATAGAGGATATCACTCCAAAAGAGCGCAGCACCTGACGGGGTCAGCGTCATGACGTCCCGCACGTCTCTTCATGATGGCTTGAGGCGAGACGAAAAAAAATCAGATTGTGTCACGACGTCATGACCGCTGAAACAACGGGATTTTTTTTCGAGTCACGTCATTGCGTTGAGCAACGACGTGCGGGACGTGATGACGCTGACCCCGTCAGGTGCTGCGCTCTTTTGGAGTGATAGAGTCTATTGATAGGGTAGGCCTAGCTAATAGGCCTTATCGCACCTAGCACATGGCTAATCAGCATAAAATCAGCGAAGCGGAAAAGGCCCAACCATCAGCGCCCCCGCAGTACATTCACAATGCATCGCCCTGTGCACGGCCTGCATTTTTTGTAAACAATGGCCAATAAAAGCAACTTCCAAAAGCCGGATGTGCCAAAACTAACTAGCTACGTGGGAGGCGTTATGAAGTGATTCAAATCG